>JARVZY010011776.1:0-63501 GCA_030686995.1 Artemisia argyi
ATCACATAAAGCACACAGAAAATGAAACAATCGACATCTAAAACAACGAATACTTTACTTTTTACTGTTATAGAATCATTATTAGTGTGTTTTACTAGTTAATTTTTGATAATTTGTGATGTTATGATGATTTATGTGATAAAATGAGAGATTAAAAGTTAGGTTTAACAAAACAAAAGATATGTTGTGATGCTTCTGTTTGATTTGTGGTGGATTTGTATGTTTAATGATTGTGCATGTTTCAAAAGGTTTTACCGCGGTATTTGAAAACAATATTGACTGGTAGTGTATTACATGTGATATAAAAGTTAAATTATTGTTGATTGGTAGAATATCTATTGTGATATAAAATAGTTATTTGGTTGACATATGATATTGAAAACAAATGAACTATTCGTACACTAATAAAAATTATGAAAATATTTTGATGCATATTTGAATGAGACCTGTGCAAAAAATAGCCTCATCAAACGAAAAGAATCAACAACAAGTGCAATTGTCGTTGAAGAAAGCACAACATCTCCACAACCAAATTGAAGAAGCTCAAACACTTGTGATATCACAAGTTCCTCCATCACCACAATTGATTCAACAAATAGAAGAAAGCTGACACACATGCGATATCACCAGTGATATCACATGTGATATCACCTGTGATATCACAGGTGGTATCACCTGTGATATCGCATGTGATATGTGATCACATGTGATATCAAAGGTTCCCCTAAAAGCATCTGGGAATAAAATGAAGGTGTTGGTTGATGAACCAATGAAGATGACGATTGTTGAAGAACAAAAGTAAATAAAACAAGTTGATGAAAATAGTTGCGCTGCGTTGTTACGTTTTAATCTATACGGTTATAAATAAATGTGTATAGTTGACAAGTTGGAAGTCAATAGTAGGTATTTAGTTTGACTGAATCATGTTATTTGTCACAAGAGATTCAAACTCACAGAAATGGGCCATAGTGAGCAATTGTTTAATCCATCTTGATTTGTGAATATTTGTTTGATAAAGTTTTGAGTGGTATTTAGTTTAATATGGTAATGTGAAAAGTGAAAAGTGTCATACCTGTAGTATCACCAGTGATATTTGAAGTTGAACTGTATATATGTATTATCACTAGTGATATTTGTATTATCACTTGTGAAATTTTGTATATTTTATAGGTTTTTTTGTTTAGTTGTTAAGCTTTATTTTACTAGTGCTATTGAGTAAACCTAACAATTCAGGGAAAAAAAATAGTATCACAAATGATATACAAGTCCAGGATAAAATTAGCAATGCTATTAAAATAAACCTAACAATTCAGTAAAAAAAATCAATCAATCAACAAACTAATACTTCAATTGCAGCGACTGAGAAACCGCCTCCACTTTCAACTACGCTGCCGCCCCATTGACATTTGAAACTTTTCTCTTGTTTGGACAAGTATGTCTATTATGATCAATTAAACTATAAATATTACAATCCTTCTTTTGGTTCTTACTTTTCTCAATAGCTTTCTCACGTCCACCCTTAATACGGTCATTCTTATGTCCTTTAGGAGGATTCTTTATACCCATAAAATCTTGAACAATATCACAAACTTTTCGAGGTGGAAGACTTGGCAAATCAGTCTCAACTTTTGACTTTAGCTCTCTCAGGTTGTCTACAAAAGTAGTCCAGTATCATAGACAGCTTATCAGTAATTACAATAATAAGAAATAGATTATCAAATATATCACTGGTGACACTACACATACATCAAGCATATCACTGGTGATACTATACATAAGCATATCACTGGTGATACTACACATATATCAAGCATATCACTGGTGATACTACACATATATCAAACATATCACTAGTGATACTACACATATACCATCAGCAAAAACATTTATTGTGTTTGTCTATTACAGTGAAAGGCACAAAAACCATCCTGTACACAAAAAGTACGTAATTACTACCTTAGTGTAAAATCCAATAATGATCTTCATTACATACTCAGCATTAAACTCAGAAACAACACGAAAAATGCCAAGAACTCCATAAGCTTTTTTGGTAGCCGTGCAAGCATTTAAATAGAGCACCACAGAAAAGACTTCAAAACACTGTAAGCTACACCTTAATTAATAAATAATAAGCAATATTACACTATAATTAATAACGTATCAGTAACTTGTACTCACAGCTTATCCTCACAAACTTATATTTTCATCCTGATCAAAATGTCAAAAATATTATATAAGAAAATTAAACATCTTAACATAAACAACTTATAAATAAATAGATTAACAATTATCACTGGTGATATTAAACGTATATCAGCTTATAATCATCAACATAAAATATCATTGGTGATACTAAACGTATGTTACAGAGCAGATTCAAAACCACAATTAGACACAAAAACAGCATTCAAATGCAGTTAAAAACATAAATTCAACTAACAAAATAATTAATAAGCAAAATTACAAAAGCAGATAACAAAATTATCAAATATTTTTTACTTACACATTTCATCAAACACTTGGTGTGCAGCTTGATAAGAAGAAATATTAACAACTTGATTCACATAATTATCAACTGATTCAACAACATTATCAACCGCAACAATAACAATCAAATCTGCTTTTGAAACAAACACTTATTTCAGATCAAAAGAAGCCATAAAAAGTGATGATAATGATCGGAACGGTGATGGTGATCGGAGTGGTGCTGGTGATGATGATCGGAACGGTGATGATGAAAGACACGGTAACTATCGATCGGAACTGATGGTAATCGGAGTGGTGATCGGAACATTGATGGTGATGATGAGATGATGATCGGAACATTGATGGTGATCGGAATAGTGACGGTGATGATGATCGGAATGGTAATATAACTGATTTATGGATAGAAGGAATGAGAGCAGAGGAAACACACACACAAAGTATGTGTAAAAATGAAGCGAATGAAAAAAAATGAAAAAAGAAGAGGCTTTATATAGTTGGAAATATTAAGGTTAAATATATTAAATCTTAGATTAATCTAGGCCATTAGATAAAAAAGAATAGAGGGTGAGGATTTGTCCATTGGTATGTACAAAAATATGGGTATGCAATTGAATTTTCCTCTAGAAACCTAAAGATAAATTGGTTAGATTTACTCTCGAATTATGTCCAATAGTTTAATCTAGATATTTGTTTCTATAAATTTAAAACTTAGATCACACACGTTAAGCACCAATGCCGTAAATTCTAACTGGAGTGCTACAGTCAAACAAGAAAACACCCCTTGTTGGCATTTGAAATCATTATAAAGCCACGTATAATAAAACACAACATTTTGACAAGGACCTTAGGATTCATTTGTAAATTGATTAAGATAACTATATAATGTTAGATGAAGTTAGATGATCTCTCCGTCCAAAAATTATTGTCCTCGTTTGACTTTTTAAGTTTTTCTTTTTTAACTTTCACTTTAAATATTTTTGTTTGTTTTAAATAATACTTGATGAAAATTATACTCAATGAAAATATATTTAAAAACGAATTCATTCATATATTTTACATCAAGTATTATATAACAAAAAACAAAAATAAAGAAAGTTAAAGTTGAAAAAGAAATACTTAAAAAATCAAAAGAGGATAATAAATTTGAGACAGATGGAGTAATAATTTTAATATATAATCATAAATTCATGATTGAATGAGACTATAGATGAGCTTAATTCTAAGTTGAATGAGACCATAGATGAGCTTAACTCTAAGCTAGCTTCCGAGTAAAATACAAATAGGAATTAATGGACAAACCAATAAACATTGTAAATTATACAAACATAAATAATTAAATATGGAAATAGAAACTTGTTGGAGTGGTTGGTGTGATGGCTAAGCATGATATTTTATGAAGGTTAGGTCTCATGTTCGAATATCGCATCTTCTACTCTAACACCTTATTTATTTATTTTATTTATTTATTTTTTCCTGTTGGAATGTTACAATGATGTTTTTCATATTAATAATTTTGTTATGGTTCATGGAACTAAGAAAGTTGTGTATGTGTTATCATAATCATACACCGACAGTCTGAAACTATAAGTTGATAAGTTTCACATTTAAACTCTTGTACATTCTTTGCAGTTACAACTCTATGTCTCAATGCATCCAACATTGTTGGCTTGAATTCCAGCAGTGGAATGCTTTATGTCTATTGTATACAAAGAAAACTTTATTAGTGTTTGCCAAAACGATAATTTGCAACAACTTGTGTTTTTAGTTTACTACAATTTTTTTTTTTAGAATGGCTTTTTATTAATAGACAACCTAGCAAGCAGCTAGAACATTACAAAGAAACTAAATAAGGATTCTTTAACCAATCAACCCAACTAAAAGACGCTTTACATCTATAACAACTCCAATAAAAAGTAAACAACACAACGTCTTCAAAGATAGCCGCCTTGGAAGGATGCTCCTCATCAAAAACCATCTTGTTTCTATAAGCCCAAATACGCCACCATAAACCAAAACAAACCCCCTTTAACAATCTCTTATGCTTCGCCGATAATCTAATATTATTGAACCAAGACACCCATTCATCAAAAGAACAAATCTCCATAAAATCCACATTCCACCAAAGGCAAATCTTGCGGAAGTTATCTTTGGCAACACTACACTCAGAAAATATGTCTCGCCGATTCCGTCACGACACCACAATTGGGACAAAGAATAGACGATATATCAATACCTCTACGAGAAAGGTTCAACCGAGGTGGCAACCCATCTAATCGAACCTTCCAAGCATGAATATTGACCTTTATAGGAACCTCCTTTATCCAACGAGTTTTAGAAGACACAATAGGAAGCCGAATATCATCAATAGCCTTTCTAACCGAAGAAACGGAAAACTCACCCGAGCCTTCTAAAGACCATCGCCATCTATCATGCGCGGGGCCTAAAACAACACCATCAATCATCTCCATCAGCTCCTCCATTTGTGCTTGTTCCGTTCCACTTCGCGGGTTCCGTCTAAAAGAAGATATGATACTCTCTTGCCTAAGTTTCGAAGCTACATCAGTCGACTTGTTGTCATCTAAAGCGTATAATCTAGGGAATTTACTTTTAAACGGAAAATCGCCGCACCATACATCCTCCCAAAAACTCGTATCCGCCTTGTTTCCTATTCTTCTTTGCATGAAACTACATAAATCAAAGCCATACTTCTTTACAACCTCCAATTCCCGAATAATGACTCGCCAAATAGAGTTATACGTACCATTCGAAGCAGCCCCAATCTTACCATTTTCCCCATGAATAGCTTTAATCACCCTAGTCCACAACAATTCTTTTTGAGTAGTAAACTTCCACACCCATTTAAACATTAGAGCTCTATTTAATGCATATAGGCTAGAAACTCCAAGACCGCCTTTCTCTTTAGAAGACAACACTTTATTCCACCCCACCCAAACTGCTTTCTTACTTTTAAGATCCGCCCCATTGATAGGTATAGACCCTAACATCGTTTTGAGAAGAGTTAATCTTCCTCCTATAGAAAGAGTTTTCATCTTCCATTTTGAAAATCGAGTCAACACGTTTACTTTATCATTAAACTATATATTAACAACCAAGCTTGTAAAACTACTTTGTGCGGGCTTAATATTCTTTTGTGTTGTAGGCAAGTAGCCAACAAAAGAAGAGTTTATACTTTATACAACCATAAACATGGTGAACGATGACTAAAATGGATCACCATAAAACCAGATACATCATAGAATATAAGATATCATTATGACAGCATACTGACGTGGACTCAGATGTGTGCATAATTAATATTAAGATCTGATTACATTGTTTGTATTGAGATCGGATCCAAGAATCTTAACCACGGATAGCGTACAATTCACAGTTACTCCAGAAAAACATATTCAAACAAAATAGTTCAAGGTCAGGTATGATTGCTGGTCTTGACGGTATCTGCAAATGCAATGATGATGAGGCGAAAAATGAACCACTTTTAGGGGGTCATTTAAGCCCGGAATTGAATTTATTTGATCAAATATTGCCCTAAATCATTCCTTTTGTGATTTTAGGTACTTTGGGAGTGAAATCTGGAAAAGGAAGCAATTCAGACTTTTTTGGAGCATAAAAGTGAAGAAAACGCCAAAGTCTTAATTTTCCTTGCTGGGAACAGTAGGTGACGGCGTCAAGAAGGAATTTTTGACGGCGTCAAGAGTAATTTCCATGACGACCCAGTACAGATTTGACGGCGTCACGAAGTAGGGCGTCAAGAGTAAAATTCATGACGGCCTGGAAATGCATAACACATGACGGCGTCAAAAGTAGATCAAGGCAGTCCGAGAATTATTTTGGCGGCGAGGTGACGGCGTCACAAGATTTGTCTTGACGCCGTCAGACCCTATTTCCTATATATAGTTTTCTAATTTTCACATTAAAAAGGGGAGAAGTTTTGGAGAAACCCTAAGTATGAACTTGGTGCGAATTTTATAGGTTTTTCAAGGGATCTAAGCCCTTGATACCTTTCTTGTGTAATTGAGATAAGTATTCTTTTAATTCAATCAATATGTCTATGTGTTGGTTGTCTATATCTTGTTCTTGTCTTAATTCCATCATGCTAGGCTAGATCTATCTTGTGTTTGCTTGGATCTAATAAAACCTAGATGTTAATTATGTGTTGATTACTTGTTTATAATTGTATTGGATGAATGAATTCGATGTTAGGCTTAAGGAAACTGGCAGATCTCCAATTGGTAACATGCTTGAACGTCTTAGGAAACATGAACTGACGTGCACTAGGTTTTATTGGTTGTATTTAATGCATGAGCCACTGTTTATAATCCCTATGGTTGTGCTAGGCATGGCATAGGAGGAGATAAGAGCTCATAGGATTGGGGAGTTAAGTGCGCCACCCCATGAATGGTATTAAGGAATACAATCCGTCATCCACGCAACTATAACAAGTAATTAACGTGTAAAAGATGTCTAGGGAGTAGTGAAATCTAAGTAAACACATTTTCTCCACTTATTGCTCACAACCTTAGTATAATTTAGTTTATTTTCATTTTTAGTATTTTATTTTGATTGCATCTCTAGTATTGGGTTAGTTGACTAGCAACTAATTCCGCCCAAATCCTTCAAACCCGAGATTTTTACTTGCTTTCTAAAAAATATAAAAATACAAAAATAATCATCCCTCACCTTTAGAACTAGTATTTAGGTTTTCTAATCCTAGCGACACTATTCCTAGCTGAACGATCAATCCACCGGTACTTGTCACTATACTATACTACAACGATCAGGTACACTGCCTGGTGGGGGTTGTAAGCTTCTCAAGATCCCTTGAGAGGTAAAGCCTGGTGCGATTCCCACGTATAAGGTTTTTGGCGCCGCAGCCCGGGGAATAGTTATTGTCTAGGTTAGAATCTCTTTTTATTAGGTCTATTTGCTAGATTCCTTTCTAGTAAGATTTTATTTTTATTTTTAGGTTTTCTTTAGTCTATCTTTTTCTTTGTGTCTTTGTTCGTAACTTTTCACCACCCGACATCATGGACGATGGGAACATCTTTGAACCCGTCATCCCACCACAACAAAACCCACCACTAGAACCCCTTACGCCCCGAACCTTAGGAGAGTATTCCCGACCTAGCCACCAAGGCTACCGAAACCGGAGCCAATGTGACTCCCTTGCGATCCGACACCATCCGGTTGGTGCAAAGCGGATGTGCATTCCATGGACTTCGTTCCGAAGATCCAAACCAACATCTTAAGGACTTCCTCAAAATCGTAGATTCCATAGACCTAGGTGTTGAAACTAGAGAGACAACCCGATTACGCCTATTCCAATTCTCTCTACGGGATCAAGCTAGTCAATGGCTTGAGCGTTTACCCGCTGGATCCATCACCACATGGGATGATCTCACCACTCGTTTCCTTGCTCAATTTTTCCCACCGGGGAGAACTACTAAGCTTAGAACTGACATCTTGATGTTCCAACAACGTCAAAATGAATCTCTTTATGAAGCATGGACTCGTTTCAAGGACTTACTCCAAAAAGTCCCTCATCATGGCATAGATCTTTGGCTCCAAGTCCAAATTTTTTATGACCATATCGATATCTCCACGAGGCGAGCCATTGACCAATCGGCCGGTGGTAAGCTACGTGATCTAAGTGCGGAACAATCATGGGAACTCATAGAAGATCTTGCTCTCTATGACAACGAAAGATGGAATGATCCCTGTGATTTGAACAAAACGGTCAAGGAAATGTCTTTGCCTTAGAACAATTCTAGCACTCCCGACCATAGGATCATGGAACTTGAGGACCAAGTCAAGTTTCTCATAAAATCTTACGAAGCTCCTAAACCTTCAAGCCAAGTGAACAAAATCACTTCTTCATGCGAATTATGTAGTGGTCCCCACGACACTCGTGATTGTGTGGAACTCCCCGGAACAGCTTTTGCGGACTACGCATCCACGCGTACCGACGAAGCGGGAGATAAGTGGTACACTTTCAAGCCCGAGCCGAACCCTTACGGTGATTCATACAACCCCTCTTGGAAAAATCACCCAAACCTTAGGTGGAAACAAAATCAACCCAATTCTTCCAATCCGCTTAATTGTTACCAACCAAACGGTCCACCATCCAACCTTACTTTCAACAACAATCCTTCTAACAACTATGGTAGTACCAACAATCTTGAAGGATTGATGTCAAAGTTTATGGCATCTCAAGAAGCTCGCATAGCTAGGTTTGAAACCGAATTCAACCAATAACAAACGGAGATGACCAACAAGATTGACAACTTGTTGAAGGCCCTCAACAACCAAGCGTTAGTCACACCTAGGAAGGACACTAGGGACACCAATAACGGAATCCAAATTAAGGACCCCTCATCATCCAAACATGACCACTTTGTCAATGTTGTCACCATTAAGCCAATAGATAAGGAGATAGAAGAGAGTGACAAGGATGAAGTTAGAGTAGAAGCCGAGACTAAGGATGAGAGTAGGGAAGTTGAGGTTAATAGGAGAGAGGAATTAGAGGAGGTAGGGCCTATAGAAAAGTACTTTGATAAGTTGCCCACCAAGGAAGAACGGGAATACCATAAGGATTTATTCGATAGTCCCGAGAGACCATATATCCTTGGCACCCCCCTTATCAAAATGGGAGACCCCTCTAACATTAACATACCATGCAATATCGGGCACATGCATATATGGAAAGCTTACATCGACCCTAGATTCCCCGTGAACATCATGACTAGGACTTATTACAATTGGGTGATGAAGAAGCAACTTAATTTTAGGATGATGCCTAATAAGAATCTGATAAGTAATTTTGCAGGAAGAGTGAAGGGATTGCATGTGATTATAGGGAATCTCACCTATGAGATCGATTTTATGATAGTTGAAGACACTCGTCCGGTGATAGATGATTGCCTAAGCCAAAAAATATTTGGAAAACCATTTGTTGAGGCTACTAGGATGAGTTATGATCCGACTTTAGGGATAGTTAGATTCAAGAAAGAGAATGATGAGGTTGCCTATCAAATGCCCTACAAGATTGAGCAATACCGCCTTCTCTCTAATTTCGAAAAAGAACACAAGCAAGCGGCTTATTATAGGAATGAGAAGGATAGACGTAGAGGAGTAGAGTATGTAAAGAACAGGATGCTTGGTTTCTACAAAGAATGCTTGCAACTAGGTCCGGAATACAAAACTGGTTTAGAAGACGACCTAGAGAGTGGAACCAATGATGAGGTCACGTAGTAACCCATGACCTTGAGTCTAGCTACAAGACTCGTAAATAAAGAAAAGCGCTTCTTGGGAGGCAACCCATGTTTTGTGTGATTTTTATTTTGTTTGTTTTTTATTTGCTTCCGTATGCATGCTTTATTTTTATTGTCGGTTGATCATGTTTCTAAATTAAATAGTGAAAATACTTTACTTTGTTGTTTTGGCCTAGTCTTAACTCCACCTAAAAGTATTTTTGCAAAAGATAAGTGTAAGGGGAAACCCCAAATATGTTTTTAAGAAACAAACCGATCATGATTCTCCACAATATTAAATGAACATGTATATGCGTATTTGTTAGAGTCAAATGCTTGTATTGAGTCATAATGAAGTTTTGCAGGATTTTCCAGGAAGTAAGACCAAGTTTTTCCAGAAATTTTCCGGAAACTTAACATAAGAATTTCTGCAGGTCACTTCTGACGACGTCACGAGTTAACTCTTGACGGCGTCACGTGTAAAAATCTGGAATTTTTACTAGTTTTGTTTTTCTAACGGAGTCTTATGGTTTTTGTGAATTATTAAGTTTTATAATCTCCAGGAAATCTGCAAACTTCATTCCACAAGCATTATATCTTATCTTGTTTTCTAGGATTTAGTAACTTATATAGGATGCCGCCGATTTTACACGAGGTTGTTTTTGTCTATTTTCTCAGGATTTACAGGTTATGTATGACAGAAGATGATTTATATTCTGGAAGGGAAGCTTTGATTGTTCATTTTCTTGGAGGAAGATTTAACCTGACCACCTTATTATCCATACCGAGCGAATCAGGGGAGTATTTGATTTCATTCTTTTTACTTTTTCACTTTTACATTCTTTACTTGAACATTGGGGACAATGTTCATCCTAAGTGTAAGGGGAGGGTAAAAAGATGATACCTTACATATGCACTTTCGCCTGAGTTTGTTTTGTTTAATGGTAGATGTGTAATAAAACTATGAGAAATACTTGTTAGTGCAATTTTAGCGCCAAATTTAAAATTTTTTACAACATTTAGGAGTGAAACTTTAGCCATAGCAAGCGTCTCATGGATAGGAGATTGTATGACTAGCACATAACCGTATATTCAGAAAAATTTTCCACCCAAATATGTGAGGTTCGCCTTTAGATTTGATAGGAAAAGCATTTATTATTAGTGCTTATGAGTGTACCGGTAGCATTTAGATTCTAGAACTTGCGTTAGTGATGCATCCCGAGACCACTAGTGAGACTACATTCGTGTAGTAGGATTTACTACATGATAAGAGGCATTAGGATCATCCTTGTGTTAAACCCGTATCATAATTACTTGACCATTTAAGTCATATTACTTGGCTAGTTAAGTCAACTAATTTTTCCCACACCCTTAGTGTTGTACTCATTTTTAGTACACGAAACCCCTAGTACACCCCTCCGAGCCTATCTTTTCATTTCTAACTTTAAGCATCTTACTTAAAGGAAGAATTTGTTACACCCCACTTAAATGTACACCCAAATCGCCTTAGCCTTCCGTGTATGCACTCGTTTTTAGTGCATTATTGTTGTTTGTTAAACCCTAAGTTAACTATCTAATTGATTACATGGTTGCTAAGTCGAGTCATATCCTTGTACATATTGTTTTCTGACGATTGGGACTCATGGGTAAAGTACTTATTTTATGGAGTAATGGGGAAGAACATCATTTATTACCCCCATATATACGTTAATCTTAAAAGTACTCCAAGTGTTTTGATTTTCTTAATTCGAGTCATTAGATTAGTTTATTGTAAAGTATGTAAAAATTCAAGTGTAAGGGGAATGTTCATTCCCTATGATGTATTATTTTGGATGGTAGGGTAAGAGTGTATGCAAAAAAAAAAAAAAAAAAAAAAAAAAAAAAAAAAAATCGAAAAATCAAGAAAAAAGAAAAAAAAAATAGAAAAAGGAAAAGAGAAAAAACATACGGACTACCATCCCTTTTCATTCTATATTCATTTTATGTTTTTGTTATTTTTGATTTATTAGCTTAATTCGAGTCTAGTCTTGGCTTAGCAACGCCATATTGTACATGTAATTAACCAAGATTGTTAACTCGCCACCAATAAAAACTTCCTTTATCCAACAAAACCGTGTATTTCATATCCCTACACCTAACGTTACAACCCTTTAAAAGACCTCGTTGATAGTTTATCCTAGGTGCTTACGCCATGTGGTGGAGGTTTGATCCTTTCCCAAGCCTATGGTAATCTATTTTGCTATGACAGGTAGTGAGAGATATCTTCCGTTTCCATATTGTAATTTATACTTTATTACACCCGAGAGATGTGAGTATCTAAACACTATTTGTGAGGTGCTTGTGTATGACCTCCGTGCTTGTCTATTGGTCTTTAGTGGAACGATTATTTGTTGTAATTACTTTTATATTAGTGTTAAATGACCCCTAACTTGTATTTTGAGTAGAATAAAAGCGCATTTGCTTGAGGACAAGCAAATCTCAAGTGTAAGGGTATATGATGAGGCGAAAAATGAACCACTTTTAGGGGGTCATTTAAGCCCGGAATTGAATTTATTTGATCAAATATTGCCCTAAATCATTCCTTTTGTGATTTTAGGTACTTTGGGAGTGAAATCTGGAAAAGGAAGCAATTCGGACGTTTTTGGAGCATAAAAGTAAAGAAAACGCCAAAGTCTTAATTTTTCTTGCTGGGAACAGTAGGTGACGGCGTCAAGAAGGAATTTCTGACGGCGTCAAGAGTAATTTCCATGACGACCCAGTACAGATTTGACGGCGTCACGAAGTAGGGCGTCAAGAGTAAAATTCATGACGGCCTGGAAATGCATAACACATGACGGCGTCAAAAGTAGATCAAGGCAGTCCGAGAATTATTTTGGCGGCGAGGTGACGGCGTCACAAGATTTTTCTTGACGCCGTCAAACCCTATTTCCTATATATAGTTTTCTAATTTTCACATTAAAAAAGGGGAGAAGTTTTGGAGAAACCCTAAGTACGAACTTGGTGCGAATTTTACAGGTTTTTCAAGGGTTCTAAGCCCTTGATACCTTTCATGTGTAATTGAGATAAGTATTCTTTTAATTTAATCAATATGTCTATGTGTTGGTTGTCTATATCTTGTTCTTGTCTTAATTCCATCATGCTAGGCTAGATCTATCTTGTGTTTGCTTGGATCTTATGAAACCTAGATGTTAATTATGTGTTGATTACTTGTTTATAATTGTATTGGATGAATGAATTCGATGTTAGGCTTAAGAAAACTGACAGATCTCCAATTGGTAACATGCTTGAACGTCTTAGGAAACATGAACTAACGTGCACTAGGTTTTATTGGTTGTATTTAATGCATGAGCCACTGTTTATAATCCCTATGGTTGTGCTGGGCATGGCATAGGAGGAGATAAGAGCTCATAGGATTGGGGAGTTACGTGCGCCACCCCATGAATGGTATTAAGGAATACAATCCGTCATCCACGCAACTATAACAAGTAATTAACATGTAAATGATGTCTAGGGAGTAGTGAAATCTAAGTAAACACATTTTCTCCACTTATTGCTCACAACCTTAGTATAATTTAGTTTATTTTCATTTTTAGTATTTTATTTTGATTGCATCTTTAGTATTGGGTTAGTTGACTAGCAACTAATTCCGCCCAAATCCTTCAAACCCGAGATTTTTACTTGCTTTCTAAAAAATATAAAAATACAAAAATAATCATCCCTCACCTTTAGAACTAGTATTTAGGTTTTCTAATCCTAGCGACACTATTCCTAGCTGAACGATCAATCCCCCGGTACTTGTCACTATACTATACTACAACGATCAGGTACACTGCCTGGTGAGGGTTGTAAGCTTATCAAGATCCCTTGAGAGGTAAAGCCTGGTGCGATTCCCACGTATCAAATGACCATATCAATTAAGAAGTAAACAAACTACCTATATATAGTTGTATTAGGAGTTCCATTATGTTTAAGCTAGTAAAACTCGTTATGACTCTCTGTATATATCAAAATGTAAATTATAGCCACAAATGACTAACCGCATGCGGGAATCGTGCAACCCGAGGTCCTTGAGCAGGTGGAAGCTGATTTGGTGAGCCTAAAGTTGCCTTCTTCTCGTCCTCGCCCAATATAACAGTGGGAGGATGGAGTTGATCAGCATTCTATCCACCAAAATAGAAGGCGCCAGCAAATCAGATGGGCCATCAACAAAATACTTTGGGTACAGTCTAAAACATCTATAGATAATGAACTGGGTGTAATACATGTGATTGATAAGATGCACCAGCAGCCGCCTGTGGCATATGTGTGCCCCCAGCCTGATCAGATGGACCAGCAGGCACGACTGGTGATTTAACTTGGTTTACAACAAATCTCACAGTAGAGTTAGAATTAACTTTATCTTTTTGTTTTTGATAAGACTCGAAACTTTTGTTAGAAAAATCTGGATTTCCTTCAACTATCGTGACCCTGTTCTTAAGAAGAGATTATGGAGTAACTTCCTTCAAAATCTACAACAACTGAAACTAAAAGTGAGACATTAGACCCTTTCTATAAGGCTATAGGATTAATAAGTAAAAATAATTATATATCGTACCTAAGTGATTCAATAACTTTCCCCACCTCCTACCCGTTACCAATTTAAAATTTATTATAGTAATTCAATGACTTTTCGTAGCTCCTACCCGTCATCGAATTAAGATATAAATTTAATAACTTTCAATCTTTCATGTTTCCTACCCATCACCGATTTAGATAGACACCTTCGCTACTTTTCACATATATTAAGATTGTAATTCAATAACTTTTCGTAGCTCCTACCTGTCACCGATTTAAGATAGAAATTCAATAACCAGGCTCTATTAAAGGGGATCTATTTCACAATCTCTAGTAGTGAATCTATCTATTGCCGCAGAGGTGAAATAACTACTTGTTGCTATGATGCCAATACACCACTAGCAACTATCATGGCATGTATGCCTTCTCCAGCCACCATTGTTAGTGAGAAAAAGGTATGATGAACACTCAATATGTCTCACTGAGTGTTGAGAAAGAATCAAGCTTCTATCTATCATATATATGAGCTTTTGAAGTTATTCAAAAATGTACTTCAAAACAAACTACATTTTGCTTTCGTATCAACCTTTGTTAGAAAACATATGCTTTCGTAATATGTGTGTTTGTGAAGTCGCTAACGTGCAAATAATATGTATTTTCGATTCACTATAGAAAACGCTCAAGAGATAATGGATTTACCAAGTGCAGTACTGAGTATGAAACTACTAAGTTCAGATCCTTAATTGTTGTATTATTGAGCTTTGATAATAAAGATTACAACTTAATCAAAGTTAGGTCACCAAACCGAACCTAATACCTTGACCTCTCAACTAAGATTAATTACTAAGAATGAAATTATGAAAAACAAGGATGCACAAGCAGTACAAAACTGTAAATTAAAATAAATACATACAGATTTTGAGAACGATTATGATACGAACCGAATTGATAATAGAAAAAAAATAAGAAAATAAACAAGATAGATGGATTATGTTAATGGGATAACCCGACCCCCTGATGGTTTATATTAGTGAGATAAACCGACTCCCCAATTGATTAACAAATAAATACTTCATATTCATTCCACATAATAAGAATTACAACCCTAATACCCTATTTATAATAAATGACACCCTAATATTAATCTTGTAGAACAAGATATAATCTTTACTTTAAATAGACACTACTACTAATAATAAAATACTGATAATAACTATAACAATATAATATTATAGTGTAGGGTCATATCAGATTATGATCATTACGGTCACCTAAACACACCCCATAGCTTCCCGCGACCTAGTCTCTTGTAACTTCTTTGCACCATCAACATCCATTTCTACAAGCTTTTTTAAAAACAACAAAGCACCCGCGTTTACCATCTATTTGCGACATTCCTTCGAATGAGATATAGACATTAGAATTGACACAGGGTACTTGTTATCAAAATTCGGTATAGAAGGATCTAATAACTGGACTACGCTCACTATCACTCTTCCTTCCTTCTGATAAATCCTTCTGTTCCCCGAACAAATCAATAGAACTGACAACGCTCTCACAGCCGCTTGTTTCTCCTGAATCGCTTTCCCATCCAACATACCGATCAACGGTCCTATACACCCCAATTCCCCCAACTCTCTCCGCGCCTTGGCACACTGAATCCTCATTCCGAACACCCCACAGTTCAACAATCCTAACCAAAAACCCCTTCATTAACAATAAACTCCACCACCCGTTCAACACATGCCAAGCAACCTCCAAACTCCTCACACTATTCCCAGAATAAAAAAGACCCCCTCAAA
The DNA here is from genome assembly GCA_030686995.1 of Artemisia argyi. Lineage (NCBI taxonomy): Eukaryota > Viridiplantae > Streptophyta > Magnoliopsida > Asterales > Asteraceae > Artemisia > Artemisia argyi. The sequence continues at coordinate 16,115 of JARVZY010011776.1, forward strand.
ATCACAAAAAGGACACTCCTAACAACCATCACCTTCAAATCATCATCCTCCCTAACCAAATTACTCAAACAACCAAATCCATACTCCTACGCCAAAACCGTCCCAGACTTGACAACTCTCAACAAAAACACCCCTAACTAACATGAACAAAACTCGGAAAATTCCTCAATACACAACACGCCACATTACGCGAATTCGTAGTCCCACTCTCACACAGCTCCAACACGTGTCTAATCACCCTAGCATTATCCTTAACATACGCATAGCTACTACCTGATTCCAACAACCTTCACCTATCAACACGTGTCTACTTGACTCAACTACCAGTAACCAAAGTTGTTCATATGTGGAATAATTTCAAGCCCACAATGGGTCTGGCCGGATATGACCGGGTCTTGACCGGATATGACCGGGTCTAAGCGGATATGACCGGGTCTAAGTGGAAATGACCGGGTCTTGCCCGGGATATGACCGGGTCTTGATCGGAAATGACAGGGTCTAACCGGGTCTTGCCCGGAAATGACCGGGTCTTGACCGGGTCTTGCCCGGGATATGACCGGGTCTTGATCGGAAATGACAGGGTTTAACCGGGTCTTGGCTGGATATGGCCGGGTTTTTACCGGACCGGGTGGACAAAATGGTTAAATATTAACAAAAGTATTTCAAAAAAGAAGGAAGGAAGTATATGGTGATTTTTTATAGCACCAAAATAAATAATTATATTTGAGAAAGAAACATAAGCTTCCGGTTGTGTTGATGGCTACATCTAATCACATTTAATGATGGGTCCCGTGTTCGAGTCAACAACACCCTCACTAGTAACTTTTTTTTTTTTTTTTTTTTTTATTAAGGGCAATTGCATATATACCCACTAAAACTTGCATATTTGCATATATACTCAAAACATGCTTAACTTGCATTGTAAATCATGCATTAAAAACTTGTATTTTGGGGAAATATACAAGTTTTTGAGTTTTAGTGGGTATATATGCAATTCTCCCATAATAAGATTAAAGGATTAGTTTGTTGTTTTGCTAAATTTAAGAGGTGTAAAATATAAAGTTTAATCATTTTAGTGCCAAGTTATCATTTCATCAATGTTATGATGCATTTGTTGTAATTTTAAGACGCACTTCCACAACAATAACAAGTTAACAACAACATTGAGAAGACATTGTCAAATATGCAAGTTTTAGTGGGTATATATGCAATTACCCCTATTATTATTCAGTATGTATTTTGCATTTTTAGTAAGATTGTTTGAGTTAGCAAGATTTATGAACCCGTTAATAACTGTTTATCAGATTTCTCGTTTTGTGAGTATAATCTTTGATTCTTTTCCAACAAACTAAAACACTAGGTGTCCCTTATCATATATAGTGTCAATAAAAGTATGAATTTATGGTTGAAATTTATTATTTTTGTGCTGATAAACCCGAGTGTACCCTTTTCATTTTGGTAATCACGGTTTCTGATGTTTTGGACATTAAATCTACGTGTCTTTAACCATCTTCAAATGACTTAAACCGAGAAATACCAGATCAATTGATTTTACCACTTGACTGTAGGGCCGTAAACGAACTGAACTGAACTGAACTTTCAGTGAAAATTTCATGAACCGTTTGGTAAAATGTTCGTTTATTTAAAAAATGTACAAACATGAACAATATTTTACGTTCGTTTAGTTAAATGAACGAACATGAACAAAAGTTGCGTCCGTTCATTTATGTTCATGAACATCTGATTATGCGTTTATTAACGTTCGTTGATGTTCGTTTATTTGTTTATGTTCGTATTTCATATTTTTTTTAATTGTATAGCTTTAAATCTGGGTTGTTTAAACAAAACAACTCTTGTAAAACAAAATATTATGCATAACTTGTCAAGCAAAATATTATGCATAATTTAATACAGTAAGTTTTATGTTTATTTTTCTATATTCATTTTATGTTCGATCGTTTATGTTCATTTAGTGTCTGAATGAACAAACATAAATGAACATGAACAATTCATTTCATTAATAAACGAACATGAAAAAAAGATTTGTTCATTTAAGTGTTCGTGTCCTTTTAAAATTCAACGAACGAACATAAGCAAGACTCAATCCGTGTTCGTCCAGTTCGTTTACATCCCTACTTGACCACATTGAGTATAAACAAAAAACCAAAAGAGGAAAACCAAAAGATAAAAAATAATAATAATAAAATGTATGGGGCAAGTGTGAAGGCTCGAACTTGTGACCTAACAGATATAAGAATACATGATTAGCCTTCACGCCACCCACACACACAAGGTATATTCTCAAAACAAATTTATTTAATATCTACTTAAAAATAAGCAACATAATTTATTTTATTCTTTTTTTTATGATACTTTAATGAACTTTGAAGAAGCATAGTATTATATATACTTGTTTTTAATGAACAAAAAGTAGCATATGCTCGACTGTGTTTTAATTCTTATAACTATTTTTACTTATCATTTATAATTAAAGCATCAATGGAGGTTTATAGAAAAGGTCATGATAACGGAGTGAGATCCTCCCATGATAACATAGAGAAAACATGGTTTATCAACTAAGGATTTGAATGTACTTGATTGATAGCATGGATGCACTAGCCACTATTTTGTAGTGAAAACACATACTATTTGCATATTATTTTTTGGCAAATACAAATAACAAGCTTTCTTTGTCAAATAGACACAAAATATCCTGCTGGTCGAATTCAAGCCTGTAATAATATAACGGCGGGAATATAACGGCGGGTGAGTAGAGCGCGTTGTAACTTTGTTGAATGTTCATAGAGTTTGAATGTGAAAACATATCAACTATTTTGCACAAATTAACAATGTTGTTATGTTTTGTAAAAAAGACTAAAGATTGATCAACTTCATATAAAGTAAAACAAGTTGCGTGTAAATCAACTTACTTGGTTAGTTATGGACTCGCTAACATGCATGGTTAAATGACTTACAAATGGTGAACCTTCTATGGTCCTTGTTCTCACAAAAGTCGACTTAAATTAGCAAAGTTCATAACCAATTTAATTTTAATAAGACTCCAACCGGCATTACATGTCTTTAATTTAAATAAACTCAATATTTCATATCACATATAGATTACATCGATCTTTATTAGTCCACTTGTGTTCCATTCAGATCACACACCAGGAGCCACATGTGAAGGTGCAGTGACTTTATCACCGTTGTCATTCTCATCATCGGGGCCAGGGGAAGTGGCACAATACAACAACGGAAACTGGAATTGGTGAGGAATGTAGTATTACCCACTATCGGATATTGTGTGATTGCATTATATCCAATTAACAATCGCTTTTGATTACCTTTTCCATTTCCCAGGTTCAAAAACCTCCAATCAAGCATGCCCTAACGTCATGAAGATTATCACTAGCTTTTGTTATTTTTATAAACTTGATGAATATTCGAAAAAAAAAAAAAAAAAAAAAAAAAGACATTAAATACATCCCTAGTATCAAAATGTAAAACAGATATGTTTCGGCTAGAGTACATTCCTAGTACCAAAATATAGTACATATATGTTTTGGTTAGTATTTATAAACAGATGGAGTTATCGAGAGGTGGAGTCTTTAGCGTAACCAAACTATTCTGGTGAATGAATATTGAAGGAAAAAAATGACGTGGTAACAACTTAAGAGAAAAAGTGAAAGAAAAAAAAAATGACGAAAAAACAAAAGAGTTGATGACCGGTTGCTGAATAGAATTAGAACACACGAGACCTACCACTTATCACTTATAGGATATAAACCTTAGCCAGAAAAGCTACACAAACTCTCAAGTTTCATTCTCAAAAACAAATAATTTAGGGCCCGTTTGGTTTGTAGACGGGTTTAGAATTAGGATTTTGAGTTGATGTATGAAAGAGAAAATATATTATAAATAAATAAAATTATAAAATAAAAGTTTATTAATAGAAAAAAAGAAAGGAAAAATAAAACATGTGAAGGAGATATATATATGGCCCACAAAAAAAAGTGGTAGTACAACATTTTACCAAAACCTGATCTTGTGCATGACATTAGTAGAATAGTAGATGCAAAATAATAAGGCATGAAGCAATATTTTGGGGTCCACTAGTTTAAACAAAACAACTACTTTCTACTTTTATCCCCTAATCCTATCTTTAACCCACCAACCAAACGCACCCTTATTTATTGTTCATGATGTTATATATGTACCTAATTCACGAGGCGTCAAATGCATTCATATTTTTGTACCAAAAATAACAACTATACAATTTTTTTTTTCTTCTTCTTCCTTGGTCTATTTGATACTTTTGATTTACTTCGAATTGAAGTAACATTTACTTGTGTAACTGACTACTGTGTAATATTTCCATTTTGTTTTTCTATCAAGTATTTAGTTACATACTCAGGAAAAAAGCAACAATTAAGCACATATGCTCGATGTTTTTCTGTGAAAAAAAAAGTATATAAAAACGTGTCCTAAGGATATAAAAACGTTGGTGAAATATATGTTAATGATTGAAAATTAAGCAACAAAAACATACGAATCGGCATGGAATTGATGTACACCAGTATGTATCGTGTTGATATAAATAATGTTTAAAAACGTTATTAATATTTCTCAATAAATCTATGTTTTGATAATCACAAAATGTAAAATAAATTAAGTCAAGATTATGACGTAAACAAGTACTTAGTAACAAATATTTACTTCTACAAATAATATCACTTAATGTATGCATAAACTTAGCATCTTATGCATTGCATGATCAAATGAAGCCTTTTCTTAACACATAACATTTTATAAAATGACATTAACATTTTATATATATTAGTAAATCATTTTTGATATTGTTTTATTAAACTACAAAGATATGATTTCAAAATTCCAACCAAAAAGGGCAAGTTTTATCCAGAAAAACCTTCCCCACTAATGGACAAGAAAATCAAACGTTCTGGAGGGGCGGCCCCCTTAATTCATAAGGCGGCCCCCTTAATTATTAAGGGGACCGGCCCCTAATTAAGGGAACCGGTCACGCTCCAGAACAGTAAATCTTTCCTTTTTAAATACTGGTTCATTCCACAGAATTTTCTTACCTTTTTACACTAAAAACCTTCTGATCTAATCTCCATTTCTATCTCAAAAATCCTTTCATCATATAATTCATAAGTCTTTGTTTCTAAGTGATACAAATCTTCATCCACTCAAGTGCAAAAAGAAGAACACTCCTCTACATCCATTAAATTGTAGTAGTGTTGTGATTAGCTAGTTTCATCTTGTAGTAGTGCTAGATACTTGTAAAGTGTTGTGTGAATTTGTTGATTGTAGATACTAGGTGTGTTGTAAAGTAGTGTAGTTGTTATGATTTAGTTGTGCATAGAAAAAGGTGTGAAGTAGACAAGAAGAAAAGGTGTGAAGCTATTTTGAAGAAGTTGTGAAGGTGTGAAGAAGGAGTGAAGTATTGAAGAAGTTGTGAGATTGGTTCTAGCTACGATTAGAACTCGATATTTAGCTTAGTGTCGTTAATAGGTGTAAGCCAAGGTGTGTAAGGTTTCTCCGCTATAAGGAGTTTGTTGACATAGTGAAGAAAACTCTCGAGTGTGGTACTCGGGGAGTGGAGTAGGGCAAGGAAGGTGTCCTTGTAGCCGAACCATTATAAATTCGCGTGTTGTTGTTTGATCTTTCTAACTCTATCTTTTCTTCATTCTATTTCAATACTTTCATTATTAGATTAGTCTTGCTTGTATTTGTTGATACTTGAATTCACGTAAGATCGAATCGAAAGTTTTTATAAGCTACAAAAGATTTTGAAAATAAATTTAAAAAGGACGTAAAACTATTCAACCCCCTTCTAGTTTTCCACATATCATGTAATTCTTATAAACTATTGCTAGTGAGATGTTTTAGAAGAAGACAAAATAATAATATTATAGAGAAAAAAGCAGGCGCAGAATTGACGACTCGAGCACGAGACCTACCGGTTATTAGAAATGAGGTTTAGCCCTCAAACCACCCCTACTTTTATTTATCGATTACAAAAGTTTAGTTTAAAACAGACAAAGAAACATACGTAGGGAAGTTAAATAGTAGTGGAGTAAAGGTGGCAAAAAGGGCGGGTCGGGCTACGGGTTTAACGGGCTATGGGCCAAACGGATGTGGGCCAAACGGGCGCATGTTATACGAATTGCTTTATAAAAGACCTAAAACATAAAAAAAAAAAAAAAAAAAAAAAAAAAAAAAAATCCTCAAAAGTAACGCCTCTTTTATAATTTATATTTAGGTAACTAAATATACTATATCCATAAGTTTTTCATTAAAAACAATTTAATGTTCTCCAATTGAGAGAAAAACATGTGCCCATTATGCCCATTTAACTTCTAAATGGGCAATATATGTCCATTTCAAAAAAAAAAGATGGGGCCCAAATGTACACAAATCTATTAAAAATTTGCCCATTTAGCTATTTTTTTTTTTTTTTTTTTGCACAAATTGCCACCTCAACTGAAAATTATCAAACAAAGCCAAAAAAAAAAAAAAAAAAAAAAAAAAAAACAAAAAAACAAAAAAACTTGGTCCAAGACTTTGGTCACTTTTTGCACATTTTTTTCCGACTTCATCCATTTAGTGACACGTGTCTCTGTCTTGTACTTTTTCTAAACACCTTTAGTCCATTATTGCTGGAGTCGAGCAGTTAAGCAGTTGAGCATTACATGTGTCATTAAAATTGGTGGAGTCAAGTAGTTGATCAGTTAAACTCGACCAAAATGAGAAAAAGATGAAAAAAGAGACCAAGTCTTGGATCAAAGGCTTTTTTTTTTTGGCTTAGTTTTGGTAATTTTCTCTAAAAACTAAGCATATGAGTTTAGGGGCGTAAATGGGTCGAGCTTGTTCGAGCTGAATTTTATCGAGTCTCGAGCTTGAGATCATAAAGTTAGCTCGAAAAGTTTGTCGAGCCGAACTCGAACTTATATTTACTCGACTTGAGTAATTGGTGAACTTTTCGAGCTTTTACGTGCTTATATATAAATACACTAAAAGTAAATACTTATTATTAGATGTACCAAGCTTTTTGAGCCGAGCGCAAGTCGAATTTGAATTTTATCTTTATATTTCAATTTTAGTTGGTTTAAAAAACTCGATTTAAAACTCATCATCATAAATAAATCAAGTTTTTCGAGCCAAACATAATAATGTCGAGTAGAATCAAGCCCTACCAAAGTTCGGCTTGATTTAAATTGTTTATACCCCTTTTTGAATTTACTCGATTTATGACGGGATGCAGTTGTCTATATTTTGTAGTAAATTAAAAACACAAGCTGTTGCAAATTATCGTTTTGGCAAACACTAATAAAGTTTTCTTTGTATACAACAGACATAAAGCATTCCAGTGCTCGAATATAAGCCAATAATGGTGGATGCATAGAGTACACTCAAATTCTTAGCTGATACATAAGTCATGAGTTCAAGCAAAACAAGAAAACACCCGATACCGTTGATGTCATGTTGATTTGTGGAATCGTTTTGAAGCCGCTTACTTAGAAACACTGAACACGACATATTAAAATGCCTATCTCAACATCCAACTCCGTTAGGAATTAGAATTCACATACCTATTTGATTGACACATATGAATTGAACTTTCTCAAAACTAATTATTTCAGCTTAATATTGCAATATACTTTTGACAATTTTTTAAAGTTAAAATTTTTTGCTTTCTTGATGTAATGGAAAATACAAAATATGGACATAGTAAATGTTTGATATATGAACACAGAGGTTAATTAAGAACAAGAAGAACATATCAAGAGAATAAGAGTAATGGGTGGAAGTAATAACCAAATCGGGTCGATTGTGATCGGTTTGATATGATGCTTTTATTTTTGGGGATGACAACGATGGGGATTGAACCTATCTATTGCCGCAGCTAGAGGTGAAATAACTACTTGTTGCTATGATGCCAACACGCCACTAGCAACCACCATGGCATCTATATAGGCCTTCACCGGCCACCATTGTTAGTGAGAAAAAGGTATGACGAACACTTGATATGAGCTTTTGAAGTTATTCAAAAATGTACTTCAAAACAAACTACATTTTGCTTTCGTATCAAGCTTTGTTAGATAACATATGCTTTTGTAATATGTGTGTTTGTGAAATGGATAAAGTGCAAATAATATGTATTTTCGATTCACTACAGAAAACACACAAGTGATAATTGATTCACCAAGTGCAGTACTCATGAGTAAGAAACTACTAAGTTCAGATCCTTAATTGTTGTATTATTGAGTTTTGGTAATAAAGATTACAACTTAATCAAAGTTAGGTCGCCAAACCGATTAATAAAACACATATATCTCACTAGACTTGAAACTAATAAGTAATAACAATGCCTCTAAGATTAACTACTAAGAATAAAATTATGAACGACAAGGATGCACAAGCAATGCAAAACTGTAAATTAAAATAAATACATACAGATGTTTGAGAACAAGTATGAGCATTACGGTCACCCAAACACACCCTATAGCTTCCCGCGACCTATAGTCTCTTGTAGCTTCTTTGTACCATCAACATCCATTTCTACAAGCTTTTGTAAAAACAACAAAGCACCCGCGTTTACCATCTGTTTGCGACATTTCTTCGAATGAGTTTAAAGGACATTAGAATCGACACATGGTACTTTTTATCAAAATTCGGGTCTAACCGGGTCTTGACCAGAAATGACCGTATCTAACCGGGTCTTGGCCAGATATAACCGGTCCTGACTGGGTATAGCCGGGTCTTGGCCGGATATAAACCGGGTCTAACCGGAAACTACTGTAAGGTGTCTTGATGGCTTAAATATAAGACAGCCGCACAAGTATTTCAAAAAAAAAAAAAAAAAGTGTATAAATCATAAGTATAGTTTTTAATTTTTGGTAAAAATGTCACTGCATTTGAAGCCTCTTAAGATGAGATATAAAATCATGAATTGGCAATGTATCTTGGGAGTGTGGATGGCTCGCTGGCTAAGATTGATATCTTATAAGTGGTAGGTCTTCTTTTCGAGTCAGCAACTTGTTCACCAACTTTTTTTTTCCTCCTATTCACTTTTGCTCTTTAATTTGTTACCACGTCTAACCCCATCAATCATTCATCATAAGTAGATCGAGGATATTATTAAATCGACTTTGTTATGTTTCTTACTTTTAAGTTTTAAATAATGTGATTCCTCATTTGAGAATGTAACTGTTTCTATATATTAACGAACTTGCTCGTTTTGATTTTAATAATTAAACTTACATTGCATTTGGGACGAAACTAGGGTGGGTCCCGTGGTGTCACGGGATCCCAATAGAAATTTGTTTCGAATTGTTAATTTTTGTATAAGACACTGAATTTACTAAAAGCCGGTCCCAATGCATTGTGTTTTCTTGTTATTGTTTAGTTAATATATCAATAGGTGAAAAGTGAATTTAGTTTTCACATAATTCAATAAATTTAAAGTAAATTTTGTTAATTATTTTTCTTATACTACAATTAGAAAATGTTCAAAAAATAAAAAAATACTAAATTTACAATTTATTATAGGCGTATGCGCATATGAAAATGGTAACCTTGATGAAAAGTACAATGCATGTGAATGGACAAATCAATGAACATAGTATGTAACAATCTTACAGCTTTTGTTTAGTGGCCTAATATTGATCCTACATATATGAATGTATTGTCTATATAAATGTTCAGATTTACAAAAACACGAATTCACAAGTTACCAATATAATTTAAGAAAAAAATAATAATTGTGGGAGGTGCTAATATGTAAATGAAGATGTTTGTGATCAGTTTGATGCTATTCTTTATGGGTACGACCGCAGTGGATGTTGAAGGCGTTGCATGTTGCATTGGTACTGTGTATACTTGTTGCTATGAATCTTGTTTGCCACCAATGGCTATGACACCAATGGCCATGAGTCTAATGCCTGCTGCAGGCCCCATTGTTGGCGAGAAGAAGAAAGTGCTTGGTCGAAAGGCTTACTCCATAATCCCGTCAATCATCCATCATTAATCATATCATATTCTGTCTTCCAAAATACTTTTTTTAACATATCTCCATGTTCGGTCGATATTTCGTGTTACATTTCTTATTTTGAAGTAATTTTATTCATGATTACGAATGTTACAGTAATATTTTTCATATATATTAATAATTTCGTGGGTTGTGGTTTATGGAACGAAGAAAGTTTAATATGCATTATCATAATCATACGTTGACTCATTGCGATTATACTTGTGACACTATAAGTTATTTGTAGTTGCTCATATATGCCCAAGAAGGTACAATAAGTAAATAAAGACATGTTTCACATTTAGATATTGTCATATTTGTCCACCACTTTTTGGTGACAACCATATAACAAATCCATTTCGAAGGGACTTATACAAAATGGTCAAGTTTTTTAAGTATTTGCGAACGCCTTTTTAGTAGGATAACTAGTAACTAGTTACTATTAACAATGCGATTACAAAAACAATGCGATTACAAAAACAATGCTTAAGTTGTCACTGACAGACTATGTAACAGAAAGTTACATAAAGAGTCCATGAAAGTTACCTCATTTAGTGAAATTCATCGCTATGTGAAAAGTTACATAAACAATTTCTTTCATTACCTTAATTTTTAAAAACCTTCACTAAGTTCATAATTTTATCATATTCTTCTGTCATTTTTTTAGTTTTACATAAATATTTTTAATTTTGCATTCAAAATATAATCATATTCTTCTTTCGTTTTTTGTCTTATTTATTTATTTTAATTAACATAAATACTTTTAGCTTTACATAGTTGTAGTTGTAGCTTTACATAGTTGTAGTTAAACTGTAAAAATGGGTGAACTAGGTCGGACTGGGATAATTTTTTATTCTTCGGTTAATCAGTTCGTCACTGTAATTTTGTTAGCATCTAAATTTTAATCACATGGTACTCGCCGCTGCAACGCGCGGGTACCCTACTAGTTATTATTAATGATGCGATTACAAAAACAGTACTTATGTTGTATAAACCGAACTCATATAAGCTAATAAGCCCATATATAAGCCGAAACAAACACCCCTTAATATTGCTAAAGTAAAAGCAAAATAAAGTAAAAGGTAAAAATTGCTAAAGTAAAATAAAGAGGACATGTAAAAGAAAACAAAAGCAAAAGTTAATTACTTAATACTGCTAAATGGTAGGTCTCATATTCTTCTTTTCCTTCTTTTGATTTTTCTCTTTTCCTTTTTATTTATTACTATGTCTTCTCGATGTTATAAACTAAAGTATATTACAACTATATATAATGGGGCGATAGTGTCTTTAATGCCTCGAGCGAATACAAATAAAAGTAATTTAAAATTCTAATATCAGTAAAAAAAAGGGAAAAGTTTCAAAACAAACTTTGAACTTTTTAATATTCACGACTTTTTTATATAACAAACTTTATTTATCAAATATCTAACAGATACCTAGCAGTTTCTTGAATAAAAAAAATACTGGCGAAAAAACCTCTCAATAACGAACAAAATAAGCCCAATATTGATATGCTTTTGACGTACGTACGGTTTTATAAAAAATGTTAAAGTTTAATATATATATATATATATATATATATATATATATATATATATATATATATATATATATATATATATATATTATTGATATAAAACCAAACAATGGGGAGAGAAGATCAAGAATATCGGACAAGATTACCTCGAGGGTAATAAGACGTAAGAATCACAAATCAACCTTTCGTTAAAAAAGTTAACGCGTAAATCTCACGAATTCGATATTTTGAAGAGTACCGGGTAAGAGATTTCCCGGGTCGTTTCTCGACGAGACGTGAATTTAGGATCTCGATTAGGGTTTGGAATTAAAGTGCTTGATTGACGGGTTTTGATTTAAAACTACGTGAACTACGAATAATGAATGAGAAAGAAAATAAACGAAAATGAAAATCTAAGCAAGAGAGGCTAAATAAAACTTGAAAACTACCTAAAAGTCTACGGGAAAAATAATCGGTAGCTAAGGGAATCCTAAAATGCAATCTAAATTAATAACGTAAAAGTAATTTAAATAAAACGTAAATGTACGAATTAAAAAGTGATTTTTAAGCTACGCTAATCCTACGGGTGTAAAAATGATTTTTATAAGTTCCTAATGTTAAAATAAAATTTTAAAAAAAATAAAAATATTTTTTTTTTTTTGCTTTTTAATTTTTTATAATGAATTAAAAACTAAAATAAGTAAATAAATGCGAGAAAAATAGTAAAACACTTTAGAAAATTACGAAATTTTTTGAGAAAGTTTATTATGCTAAAAAGATGCTAGGAAAAATAATAAGGTGAAATACGAAGATGTAATAAGCAGATAATAAGCAAGAAGTAAACTGACTATGTAATTAGCAAAGTGAACTAGTACTTGAAATACTAAACTAAACTAACACAAACAATAACTACACTAGAACACAGATTGTGAGAGTGAATTGCTTGTGTCCACTTTGTGAAAGTGGTGACCAGGGTTCGAGTCCCTTGGTAATATAAACTCAGAAAAAACAAGAGGGTGCAACAGTTAAGCTAAAGGTTTTTAGGAAGAAATTGAAAAGCTAAAAAGGGATCAAATTATCACAAGCCTAAACCAATACTTGAAATAAGCTAAGGGAGTCTTACCAACTAATCCTATAAGCTTAGAATGCTAGAAAGCAACAGAAATAAGCTAAACCTATCCTAATAAGTACTAAAAAGCAATCTAAATCTAAACTGCAGCAATGGGTAAATCAGGTTGGAGGGGGAACTTAAGCTAAGAATAAGCTACTAGGAGAAAAGCTAACCCTAAAATAAGCTCAAATAGTAAAAGATCAGTTACTAAACTACTCCTAAAAGCAAAATGGAGGCTTTTTGAAAAGATTTAAACAGAGAAATGTGCTTGTGAAATCTAACAGATAAAAAAAATTGCAAAAACATGCTCAAGGGGGCATATAAGAGGCAAAATAAGCTGCTAAAAAAAATCCTAAAAATAAAATAAAATTATATGCATGTAATTCAGCTGGAAAATAAGCAGAATAACAATTTTCAGATCAATTGGTCAACATATGAAGAAATTAAAAATAAAGTTCAAAAGGGTTTTGGGCATGCAACTGCTGATGCAGTAACACTAAATGGGTCAAAAGAAACTTAGCAAGTGAGACTGAAAACACAAAATAAGCTGAGGAAATGGAATACTAACCTATAAGCTAACAGTAAACCTAAATGTAATTCCTAATCCTACTTAACTGATCTAAGAATGTAGTAAAAAAAAATAAGCTGCTAGGTAAGTGGATTGAATGCAGTAAAGCTAAAGTGGGTCAACAATGGGATTCTGACCCACAAGAATCAAATACCAACCTATACTTACTAGCTAAATCCTATTGCAACTATAATGAGAAGCTATTAAAACAACTATTGAAACTAACTCAGAATCTAAACTAATCTATCTATAAAATCAGTTAAGTAAAAAAAATTTGAAAAGACTTCTTAAAAACTGATTGAACTTGCAAATTTTAGCTTCAAAATAACTACTAATAGACAGCTAAGGCTAAATGAAATTGAAAGATTTTATAAAAATAAGTCTTAGACCATAATATTGGCTTGTGCCAAACACCCCTTAAGGGGGTGTCTGTTTGAAATTTTTTAAAAGAAAGCTAAGTTTGGCCTGAAAATTTGAAGGACAAAGGTAAAATAAGCAAGATGGAAACTAAATAAGCATTGGTAAACAATAAATAGGCAGTTTAAATAAGCAATGAGCAGGGTAATAAGCTGAGTAAAAATTAAATTTGAAAACTGTAAAGAACTTAGAAAAATTTAGAATGCTTTAAATTAAAACTTCCATTAAAAAAAGTACAGCAAGACTAAAATTAAAATTAGAAAATGCTTAAAACCCTACTGCCTTTGAAAGGCTTACAATATAATCTATTTATACTTAAAGGTGAACTTGGGTTTCCAGCTCGTGTCTTCTTGTCCTGTTCCTGAGCTGAGCTGTATTGAGAGAATGAGGACACTTTTGCGTTTCTTTAAGCAGATTCAAGCCTTTGATCTTTGTCTTGCTCTCCAAGTGTAAATTACAGCCGTAGGATCCATTTGGAGATGGGGGATTGGTGACATGGCATTCCTTGTGATTAGACATCATGCGCACACTATTTGGCACCATGTGTGAGCTGGAAAGGTGAGTGTAATGAGCCTTGTGATCAACTTGTGCTTTCTCAGGGGCTTCTCATAGCCATTTGATCAACTTGGAGCCAAAGGCTTGCATCTCATCCATTGATCATAATAAAGAGTTGAGGATTGATGATGTGGCAGAGGATGTGGGGGGGGAAGCAAAGAAACATAGGCATGTGATGTGATGTTGTCTGTTAGCAGAGGTGAAAGGGACAGGGGTGAGAGGCAATTTGGTGCCAAGGGTTTATGGGGGGGGGGGGGGGGGGGGGGGGGGTTTGGGATGTTTGACTGAAGTTAGTCAAAAACGGGTAAGAAGTGTGGTTTTTATTAGTTGTGTTAGTGTAACACCCTAATCTTTTCAGGTACTAAACTTATAACAATTCCTACTACAGGGGTTAAAGTTGCCAAAAGGTGAAACTTATAATGATAACTATGAATTTACTTCATTCTCAGGAAAATGAATTTCCAGAGAATTCTCCCTCCTTCACCAAAACTCACGACTAAAATACTCACATCACTCTTTTGATCTAGGGTTTGATTCCAAGTCAATTTGGTGCAAGTTTGGAACAAGATATTACTATACATAAGCTTATAAACGAATAAGCTAGGGTTTCCATCATCTAATTTAAGGTATAAACCATGTTTTGATCCTTATTTCATGTTTTAGAGCTACCTTTTGATGGGTAATGCTTAAAGATGAAGTCTTTATGCTATTTATGGGTTATTGTAGAATTTCACATGATTATGTGAAATTATGATTTTTGAGAAATCACCAAGAACCCTAGTAATCATGTATAAATGATTAGAAAAGTGATGGGTACCTTATTAAGGTTCTATAACACCATTTTGTGGTGTTAATTTTCAGAAATTATGTTGGTGTGGTTATATAAGCCATGAACCAAACACCCCCTTATGGCTTATCTATCCTTTTAGTGCTTATTATAATAAGCTTAGTTATGTTCTAAATAAGCTCCATGTCATTTATGTGTTCCTAGGTTATAAGAGTTAGCCAGGGACGTGTTTAAGGGAGCTCGTGTTCTATTCAAGCGTTTACAAGGTGAGTAACATATTTAAGCATAGAAACGGGTCCTTGGTAACCCGTTAGTGTGCCACTTTAATTGTGGTATTCATGGTAAGGTTCATGTTTTATATTTGAGTTACAAGTTCATGGTGTTACAATTATACGTTATGTGCCTAAATGAGTTACTTGTAGTATGTTTATACATGAATTATGCTAGACGGGTCAAAACAGCCCCGAATGACCCGTTTGGGTTTAGTTATGTGATTTTAACTCTATTTCCACGATACTACTTGTATAGCGTCCTAAGTGGACGACACATGTTATTATGTCATAACATGCTCCGAATTGGAGCCTAGACATCCTTAGTGGATGACCGAGCCTTTATTAGTGTCTCATCTCGTTAAATGGGACTTAGACATCCTTTGTGGATGATCAGTGTGTATAAGCGGCTCAAAGTCATGAAATATGTGACTTAGACGTCCTAAGTGGACGACTAGAACATTTTCAGTTATATTGAACCAATATGGGTTCACAACGTCCTTAGTGGGCGACGAGTATATAATAACAATACGAAGCAACCATAGTATTATGCCATGTTATGATTAGTGTCTTTTATATGTTATCTCACTAAGCTATTGCTTACGTTGCTTCGTTATGTTTATTATAGGTGAAGCTAGTGGTAGTGCAATCAAGGGTACGAAGACCGAGAACTAGACCTCGGTGAAATACTTGGGTATGGAGCCTTTTTCCCTACACGCTCTCCTACCAAGAAACGCCCTAGGTCCTATGCTTTTGTGTATGAACATATAAACTCATGGTTATGTAATGATCAAGTAGTTAAGTAGTTTCTTTATAGTTTAAAGGGGTGTTTGGCATAGTGCCATTCTTGCCCATATTGACCCATTTTGATCATGTACGGGTCAAGGCGAATGATATAGGTTATGCACAATTTCATATGTTAATATAAGTGTTGGTGTTATATTAAGTTGGTCTATAAAAAAAAAATTTAGTTGGGCGTTTCAAGTTGGCATCAGAGCTGTGGTTTAAGGGATTTAGGTATCCACTGTAGATGGGTACTTAGACTTAAACCTAGGCTCTATGGGACCTATAGCATTAGACACGTTTCCGCATTATTATGTAGCATCAGTATTAGTATTAGCATACGTTTCCGCATTATTAATGTAATATGGTAACGGTAAGAACTTGGTTATCTGATGGAATTATTACGACGTCTGGCCAACGTGGTAATAATCGCATCACATAACGGGAACTTACTGGTGTTATGTTACACTAAAGGAATGAATTATGAATCTCACAGTGAGTCTTATTATTCCCTTATCATGTAATATGTTTAACTTTCAGCGTAGATATGGCTGAAAGACCTCCTGAAAGCTCTGAGTGGCCGACTCATGTAGACATACCAGAACAGGATGATCGGGAGCCAACCCCCGATCCACCAGAAACAGATGCTCCTATTTCTGATGCTATGGCTAGACAGATCAGAGATATCATATCTCAAGAAGTAGCCAAGGCACAGGAAGCAGCTATACCATATTATACAGAACGTCTCAGTAAGATCATAGCTCAGGCTATCACAACAGAACTTGATCAGAAGCTAGCTGCACGAGTCTCGCCAACTAAGGAAGTTACTTATGTTGACTTCTCAGCTTGTAAGCCCCCGACTTACTCGGGAGAACAGGATCCTTTTAAATGCCACAGATGGATCCAGGATGTTGAAGGGGCGTTTGCCACCAGCAAGGTCCCTGAGGATCGTTGGGTTAGCTTAACTGTTTGAGGAAATGGAAGTCGCAAGTCACGAAAAGTCGTCACTTTGATCAGACATCATATACTTTTGGACAAAGCTTACACTTTTTTTAGATTAATACAGTAGTATTAATAATTTAAATATGTATTGGAAAAGCATGTACTACTACATTGAGTTACCGGAGCACTTGAAGTAAGTTGTCAAGATTATGACTGGAATTTGTTTTAATATTCTTATTTGCATGTTCTTCACCAAAATGTTAATCATACTTTGCTTTTTAACGTGTATCAAATACGTACTTACTTTCGGTATGTGAATGGCAGGTTAGTCAAAGGACCTCCTTACATGAATTAAGTCATAGCAAAAAGGACTAACTTTAAATTGATCCTACTACCAGGGACTAAATTTGCCAAAGTGTGAAACTTAAAATGTTTATATTTTGAGAAAATAAAATGTTTGATACTTACTGTACATAAGTCAATAAGCTTTGAACCTTGTTGGTGCCAAAAGGTCAACTTACATCACCTTCATCTTAAACCTGCAACTATATTGACCCTACCAATTGACCCCCTATGAATAACAATCACTCTTAACTAACAGCTATTCAACCAAATTAATCTTAGAACCAAATTCCTTTCTAGGTTTTGTTCAGATCCGTAAATGGTATCTGAATAACCTTTTGATTTCACATTTAAGGTTTGTTTCATGGGTCTTTCAAAATCTTTAGTATTTTGTCTTTTTATGTGTTTTTTATGGAAATTTGTTTGCTTTTATATGAATTATATGATTTTAGCTAATTTGTGGAGTGGGTTTGTTGTAATTATAATTTATAAGTATTGATTTTGATGGTTTTGGTATAAACATTTGTGGCCTTTAAGTTGTTGAATTATATGATTTTGTTAATTTAGTTTGTGTTGAACACTACATATTTAAGGTAGAATGATGAGGACTTATACCGAATTTATATAAGTTATTTTGTTCGATTATCGTAAGGGTTTTTCTCATCTTATTCAAGGTATAAATCACAACTTGTTCTCAAATTCATGTGTTTAGGCCTTTATGCCAATTATACATGATAATGTGAACATATGATTTTTGAGAAAAACACGTGTTAATTTTGAAACATTTAGATGTTATAACACGTGTTAATTGTAACACCCCCAATTCATGGATGCAGCGGAATTCAAACTGGGTGTTACTCGACGGCACAATAGTCACAATAATAGAAAACGAACTCCAATTGAGTCGTTTTAAAAGATTTATCATTCAAATTATAATAAATATCAGAGATTACAAAATGAGGTCCCAAATGGTTCCATGTTTACAATGTATAATAAATGAGTTTTCGAATGATAATAAAATTTATAGCCCTCTTGAGCATCCGTGTCCTTCCGTGCCATCCTTGATCGTCATGAACCTGAAATACATGCTTGAGAGGTCAACACAAAGGTTGAGTGATATTCATAGAGTTTGTTTAATGTTTGAACACAATATGTTGGTAGTGTGAGTTATAGACTCACACCAATGTTTGGAAAACAAAACAGTTATTATCAATTACTAAGCTTATGACACCAAAACGTTAACGGGTACCAATATCGATCGGCGGAGTTATCCCGGTAGGTACTTTGCCGTCATACCTAATGTCTCAAATATTAATGCATTTGTTTGAACTTAGTCAATACAAATAGGATTCGTCAATCCCAATAGGCCTATTCACAATATTCGCGCTCACTATTTCTAGTGATTAAATGGTTCATAATTAGGGATCTCGGTTTGGAAAGGATGGTACTTAGTGATAATAAAACAATCAGGCAAGCATACAATTTAAAAACATTGTGCTCGGTTAAAAATAGCATGTATTCCCCCCAAGGGTTTGTAAAACAATTAAGTAATGGAAAGTGGGGCTATGAACTCACCTTGAGTTGGATGATGTATAATGAGAATGATGGATATGCCGTAAGAACTTCTACGAGCAACCTAGAATAATTGTTGTAACTTAGGTTTGGAATAATGTCTAAGGAAACATAAACATGCCAATATATGTCTTGCACTTAGTCCATGATGTGGTATGATGTATAGTGTAAGTCTTTGAAAAGAAATGATTCATGAAACATGTATAGTTTATATATCGTTTACTACCGTTCGGGCCGACATAATTCAGAAGTCATGTAGTAAACGTTCGAGGAGCCAGGACACTTTAATTCGTAAATCCACAACTCATCTCGACGGCTTACATAATGAACTCCTCACATGAGGCTCCCTACTATTGTAGTAGTTGATAAAATATATATGTATAAGTTTTGATCCGAAAAGTTACATGTCCGATATTTGAATAAACTTAGGAAAGTTTACTTTCGAATGAAGATTGTTATTAAAATGAGTTACATAAATCTTGTATGACAATTTCTTGTAATGTCTCATGGTTCTTTTAGATGAAGTAGATCCAAATTGTATGTTCAAGTTATCGCTAACTCTTTAGCTCTTGTTTCGCCTTGGTAAGTGTATATGGTCGTTAGCTCATGTTTTCGCCTTGGTATGTTTATATGGTCTTTAGTCATGGCCTTGCCATGACCTTTGGTCATTGTTCCATGGTCTTGAGACTCAACCTTGGCTTTAGCCATGGTTGTGGTCTTGAATCTAGGTCATAAGACCTCTTTGGTCTATATAAACCATAACCTTTATATAGTGACTTTGGTCTAAAAATGGGCTGTTACGAATTTGAAGAAAATATCACTCGGAAGGCGTTTTCAGGGCTCGACCTTCTTTGTGCCTGAATGAAAACGTCGTTCCGGACAACTTTCGTGTTTTAACTTTTTGATGAATCGGACCAGAAGGGTGACTTTCAAAATGGCAGAATGCAAAACAGTTTGTTTAGGCAGTTTCGGCGTTTTGGTTTCGCTAACTTCTTTTGGCCATAACTTTTGACTCGTATACCCGTTTTAGGTGGTTCAAATTGCTATGGTTTCCTTGTTAGGTCCTCTACCACAATATGTAATGATCCAATATCATAATTTTACCATTTTGATCAGGTTATACCAAGAAAGTCACTACTTTACTTGTTTAAATAACTTAACTTAACAATTATATATAATAACTTGTTTTACTCATTTTTATACATCATGGACATGATCACAAGACAAAATATAGCATGAATGATATGTAAATAACATGAATATGATATTTAACAAGTATGTTAGGGTTTTGCTTACAACTTGAGGCTTTCAAAAGAAAGGAAGTTAAGAACAAGGATTAGGACTTTGATTGAGCAATCTTTGATAAACCAAGGTCATTTGAAGATTATAACGACGCCTTCTTGAAAGTCCGAAGCTATTTGAAGATTATAACTACGTCTTTTTGGAGACTTTAAAGTTATAACAACTTTTCTTAGAAAATTTCCAAGATTGAAGATCAAACACTAGTTTTCTTTCAAAAACTAGTTAACTTTCTTATGAAATATAAGAAAAGTGCCTTAGGTTTTAGGACTTGAAGGTTATAAGAAGGTGTGGTGCAAGTTTTCTATGTGTTTTAGCTTGGTATTTATAGGATGAGAAAACTAGTTAACTACATATTGGGTTAGAATTTAACCATGGTTAGTTTAGACACTTGTAAACATCCTAGAGATCAATGGTCAAGATCAAGCTTCACATGGGTGACTCCCCCCCCCCCCTATGGCGGTTTGGAAAGGATAAGGGTGACTAGATGAGTAGTCATGGTCTTTGGATGATAATATCCTAAGTATGTAGCTAGTTTTGACTCCGTAAAATGCTAACCGTAAGTTTTTAAGTCACGAAACGTAAAACCGGGTATCCTAAAAATATGAAACTTATAAATATGCTAGAACTTATCAATATACTCCATAATAAAATATAAAATGAGTGGTAGGTTCTATCGGGTGCTAAAACCCTGCTAAAAACTGGAAACACGGGTCTAAAACGCGTAATTCGCGTAAAACGCTGAACTGAAAAACGTAAAATTCCAAAACTTTTGGAATTGTCCTAAAATGAGAGAAAATCATATTTCTATTGTTTATAATGTTTTATGGATATATCGGGATGCCGGAAAGATGTTTAAACCTAAAAGTAAATCTCGGACACGGCTTTGTGATTTTTGCAGAAATGATCCGACGAGTGTCAAATTCTCGGATTATCGTTAAAATAGTTTAACTTACGAGAATATGAAATAAAAATTTCTGAGATGAATAGTGAAAAGTGAATAGTAAAAAGTGAATAGTAAAAATGAATAGTGAAATTTTCCGGGAATAGTAATTAATCTGAAATGTGAATTGTTACAGTCTCTACTCCTTACGGGGAACTTCGTCCCGAAGTTCTATGTGTGTTATATGTTGGAGTGGTGTCGATGAAAAGGTGTGGTTACTTATGAGAACTAAAGTCTGGGATTACTAGTGATGCAGTTTGATTTGTCATTTCAGTGTATGGTGTAGGATGAGGCTTACTTTTATGTAGGAAAGATTTGGTAATAGTCGAATATCAAAGGAAATTGATATAGCAGTCGAATATTAATAGGAATTGAGATATTAATTGCAATCATAGCCTAGTAGGTAATCGGTTGTTGTACCTAGTGTTTATTGACTTCATACTCCTGTTATTTCGGATACAAATAAGCCCACTTGTTTATAATTCTTTATTTACATAGAGAGGCATCCCAAACAATGTAAATAGGGAAATATAAACTTAGGATTCGGTGATTTACAATTTCTTTATTTAAATGAAAAGGCATCCCAATCCATTCAAATAATTACAAATCATCCTACTTAAGAATTCCCAACACAACATTCACAATTAGCCGGTGAGTTACAAGGTAGTGTATTACAAGATGATACTGGTGTTCCAAAAGTACAAAATGAATATTCAATCTTGTAAAGCTGATGAGGGTGCTTGTGGTGTAACTAAGGATGATTTGTGCTTTAAAAGTGCATCAAGATCTGTTAATGAGTTTGTGGTTGCAACGGTTGTGAAGATAATGATGTGATATGTTGATGAACAAAAGTGTGTAGTGTATGCTTAACATTAATACGCTTAGGTATAGATGTTGAGTTTGTTTTGAAAATCTTAAGAGATTTTAAAGGTTTATGATGGAATGGTATCCTTAGGACTTAAACAGGATAGTACTTCTACAGGATGAAGAGAATAATTGATAACTATCCCAAGATAGTAGTTCGGATTATCTCATACATGAAAAATTTCAAGAATGAATTTAGATCATACAAATAAGGTGTTAAGATCTTGCTGAGTGGTAAGGCACTATCATGTCTCTAGATTGTTTTAATGTATTCTGGTGGTTTATCGTGTTCATGTAGGAAATCAATCTAAACATAACCCTAGTACAACTATTCTCAGTATTTGAAAATTTTAAGTCGAATATAGTTAGTCAGACTATATTCCACTGTCCCTAGGTTAAATATAGGTGACTAGTCTATATTTAGCCAAGGTTCGATAAGATTTTCAAATACCTAAATTAGGTATACTTTTGATATGTCCGTTGCTTTCGGGAAACTGTCCACTAAACAAAGGCGATGTCAAACCCTTAAGTTGCAAGTCCCGTCCATACAAGACTTGTAACGTATGTTTTCATATTCCATTGAATAGAAGATAGTAAGGGTAGGTACGTATGGAAAGGAGGTTTTAAGTAGTTCCAAAATAGAACATACTTGGCCAGGATCACGAACTTTTAACAATGAAGGTTTCAGAAGAAAACTTTGATGAATGTAGGGAAAGTTCAGCTTTTGTCGATGATGGATTAGTTTATCCTTTAGAAATCTCAAATTTCTATTTATAAATCGATAAGTTGTGACGGGTTTTTGATATCATATGAAATGATATTGATGATGTGATGGAATAATTCTAGAGACCATTGCGCAAAACACAATGTCTCGGAAGTAGGTTAGACCATTGTGCAATTCACAATGTCTGGGAAGTAGGTTAAACCATTGTGTAATTCACAATGTCTGGGAAGTAGGTTTAACCATTGTGTGACTCAAAACATTTGAGAAATGATTAAAACCATTGTATAATACAATGTTTTGGAAAATAGGAAAGACCATTGCAATCAGTTACAATGTCTTGGACATAAAATGTTGGAGTAGGAACATGATTGGGAGAATGTGATTGTGTCGAAATGCCCTAGAATAGGCATACGCAGATATGTTTAGTCCATTGTTTAGATAAATGATTGAAAATAAACCGAATTTATATATCAATATACTAATGCTTACGGGGAAATGCTCAAAATGGGTATATATGAATATACTAATATGTTTGTCTAGCGTAACATGCTTACTAAGTCCATAATCGTCTGGAGGATGGAAGACACGGAGAGCGGAAGGCTATAAAATGTTTTTGCTTGTACATGTGGTTATAGTTTAGGTCTCAATTAGACCCGTTTCTCTATAACCATGGCTCTGGTACCAATCTGTAACACCCCCAATTCATGGATGCAGCGGAATTCAAACTGGGTGTTACTCGACGGCACAATAGTCACAATAATAGAAAACGAACTCCAATTGAGTCGTTTTAAAAGATTTATCATTCAAATTATAATAAATATCAGAGATTACAAAATGAGGTCCCAAATGGTTCCATGTTTACAATGTATAATAAATGAGTTTTCGAATGATAATAAAATTTATAGCCCTCTTGAGCATCCGTGTCCTTCCGTGCCATCCTTGATCGTCATGAACCTGAAATACATGCTTGAGAGGTCAACACAAAGGTTGAGTGATATTCATAGAGTTTGTTTAATGTTTGAACACAATATGTTGGTAGTGTGAGTTATAGACTCACACCAATGTTTGGAAAACAAAACAGTTATTATCAATTACTAAGCTTATGACACCAAAACGTTAACGGGTACCAATATCGATCGGCGGAGTTATCCCGGTAGGTACTTTGCCGTCATACCTAATGTCTCAAATATTAATGCATTTGTTTGAACTTAGTCAATACAAATAGGATTCGTCAATCCCAATAGGCCTATTCACAATATTCGCGCTCACTATTTCTAGTGATTAAATGGTTCATAATTAGGGATCTCGGTTTGGCAAGGATGGTACTTAGTGATAATAAAACAATCAGGCAAGCATACAATTTAAAAACATTGTGCTCGGTTAAAAATAGCATGTATTCCCCCCAAGGGTTTGTAAAACAATTAAGTAATGGAAAGTGGGGCTATGAACTCACCTTGAGTTGGATGATGTATAATGAGAATGATGGATATGCCGTAAGAACTTCTACGAGCAACCTAGAATAATTGTTGTAACTTAGGTTTGGAATAATGTCTAAGGAAACATAAACATGCCAATATATGTCTTGCACTTAGTCCATGATGTGGTATGATGTATAGTGTAAGTCTTTGAAAAGAAATGATTCATGAAACATGTATAGTTTATATATCGTTTACTACCGTTCGGGCCGACATAATTCAGAAGTCATGTAGTAAACGTTCGAGGAGCCAGGACACTTTAATTCGTAAATCCACAACTCATCTCGACGGCTTACATAATGAACTCCTCACATGAGGCTCCCTACTATTGTAGTAGTTGATAAAATATATATGTATAAGTTTTGATCCGAAAAGTTACATGTCCGATATTTGAATAAACTTAGGAAAGTTTACTTTCGAATGAAGATTGTTATTAAAATGAGTTACATAAATCTTGTATGACAATTTCTTGTAATGTCTCATGGTTCTTTTAGATGAAGTAGATCCAAATTGTATGTTCAAGTTATCGCTAACTCTTTAGCTCTTGTTTCGCCTTGGTAAGTGTATATGGTCGTTAGCTCATGTTTTCGCCTTGGTATGTTTATATGGTCTTTAGTCATGGCCTTGCCATGACCTTTGGTCATTGTTCCATGGTCTTGAGACTCAACCTTGGCTTTAGCCATGGTTGTGGTCTTGAATCTAGGTCATAAGACCTCTTTGGTCTATATAAACCATAACCTTTATATAGTGACTTTGGTCTAAAAATGGGCTGTTACGAATTTGAAGAAAATATCACTCGGAAGGCGTTTTCAGGGCTCGACCTTCTTTGTGCCTGAATGAAAACGTCGTTCCGGACAACTTTCGTGTTTTAACTTTTTGATGAATCGGACCAGAAGGGTGACTTTCAAAATGGCAGAATGCAAAACAGTTTGTTTAGGCAGTTTCGGCGTTTTGGTTTCGCTAACTTCTTTTGGCCATAACTTTTGACTCGTATACCCGTTTTAGGTGGTTCAAATTGCTATGGTTTCCTTGTTAGGTCCTCTACCACAATATGTAATGATCCAATATCATAATTTTACCATTTTGATCAGGTTATACCAAGAAAGTCACTACTTTACTTGTTTAAATAACTTAACTTAACAATTATATATAATAACTTGTTTTACTCATTTTTATACATCATGGACATGATCACAAGACAAAATATAGCATGAATGATATGTAAATAACATGAATATGATATTTAACAAGTATGTTAGGGTTTTGCTTACAACTTGAGGCTTTCAAAAGAAAGGAAGTTAAGAACAAGGATTAGGACTTTGATTGAGCAATCTTTGATAAACCAAGGTCATTTGAAGATTATAACGACGCCTTCTTGAAAGTCCGAAGCTATTTGAAGATTATAACTACGTCTTTTTGGAGACTTTAAAGTTATAACAACTTTTCTTAGAAAATTTCCAAGATTGAAGATCAAACACTAGTTTTCTTTCAAAAACTAGTTAACTTTCTTATGAAATATAAGAAAAGTGCCTTAGGTTTTAGGACTTGAAGGTTATAAGAAGGTGTGGTGCAAGTTTTCTATGTGTTTTAGCTTGGTATTTATAGGATGAGAAAACTAGTTAACTACATATTGGGTTAGAATTTAACCATGGTTAGTTTAGACACTTGTAAACATCCTAGAGATCAATGGTCAAGATCAAGCTTCACATGGGTGACTCCCCCCCCCCTATGGCGGTTTGGAAAGGATAAGGGTGACTAGATGAGTAGTCATGGTCTTTGGATGATAATATCCTAAGTATGTAGCTAGTTTTGACTCCGTAAAATGCTAACCGTAAGTTTTTAAGTCACGAAACGTAAAACCGGGTATCCTAAAAATATGAAACTTATAAATATGCTAGAACTTATCAATATACTCCATAATAAAATATAAAATGAGTGGTAGGTTCTATCGGGTGCTAAAACCCTGCTAAAAACTGGAAACACGGGTCTAAAACGCGTAATTCGCGTAAAACGCTGAACTGAAAAACGTAAAATTCCAAAACTTTTGGAATTGTCCTAAAATGAGAGAAAATCATATTTCTATTGTTTATAATGTTTTATGGATATATCGGGATGCCGGAAAGATGTTTAAACCTAAAAGTAAATCTCGGACACGGCTTTGTGATTTTTGCAGAAATGATCCGACGAGTGTCAAATTCTCGGATTATCGTTAAAATAGTTTAACTTACGAGAATATGAAATAAAAATTTCTGAGATGAATAGTGAAAAGTGAATAGTAAAAAGTGAATAGTAAAAATGAATAGTGAAATTTTCCGGGAATAGTAATTAATCTGAAATGTGAATTGTTACATTAATTTTCAGAAATAGTGTTGGTATGGTTACATAAGCCACCAACCAAACACCCCCTCCTTTTAGTGCTTCTAGTAAGAAAGCTTAGTCATGTTCTTAATAAGCTTCATATAATTGTATGTTCCTAGGCTATAATTCTACTCAAGCGATTTCGAGGTGAGTAACATATTTAAGCGTAGAAACGGGTCCTTGGTAACCCGTTAGGGTGCCACTTTAATTGTGGTATTCACGTTCATGTTCATGTAGTATATTCGAGTTACGAGTTCATGGTGTTGTAATTATACGTTCATGTTTATATGTCAATTATTCTAGACGGGTTGAAACAGCCCCGAATGACCCGTTTGGGTTTAGTTATGCGATTTTAACTCTAATTCCACGATATTACTAGTATAGTGTCCTAAGTGGGCGACATAGCTGAATTAGTCGTCCTAAGTGGACGATTTGCATAAATATATGCATTATGACCCGAAAGAAGGGTGTAGACGTCCTAAGTGGACGACTAGAACATTTTTAGCTATATTGAACCGGACGACTAGTGCAAGGCTAATAGCAAGCATCCTTAGATTTACAAAGCAACACTAGTATTATGCCGTTTATGTTATGCTTTTATATGTTATCTCACTAAGCGTTGTGCTTATGTTGCTTTTTTGTACTTGTTATAGGTGAAGCTAGTGGTAGTGCTATGAAGGGTTCGAAGACCTAGAGCTAGACCTCTGTGGGATACTTGGGTAATGAGCCTTTTCCCTACATGCTCTTTTACCAAGAAACGCCCTAGGACGTCGTGTTTTGGTTTGTAATTATGTAAACACAGATTTGGTTAATAACTTGATGGTTATGGTTGTGTTTAAAGATCAAAGGGGTGTTTGGCATAGCGCCACTCTAGCTCCAAATGACCCATTTTGATATTGTACGGGTCTAAATGGATAGTGTACGTTGTGTATAGTTTTCTTGTATAAAGTATGTTTTGTTTGTGTATTTATTAAAAAAAAAAAAAAAAAACCAAACAGAGTTACCTGGCCGTTTTGATTAGTTTCATATAATCAAATTAAAACTTAGCGCATGAGTCTAAAGGTTGTTTTTATATCGATTGTACAGAGAATATGAGGAATATAAAGTCAGGGTAAATGCATTATTAGCAAAAGGTATGAAAGCACCAGGAAATAACCCGAGAGACCATCCTGGCATGATACATGTAAATTATCAATTTACCCTTTCCTACGTCAAATGAATTATCTGCTAATTGCTTATTAGTCATCCAAAAGGTCAAAATTAGCCTTTCAAAAGTCATCCGAGATGCTTATATCTGCTAACTGCTTTTTAGTTGCTTATATAATCTGATTGATGGCTTAGATAAGGACTTTTAAACACCCAGTTTGTTTGATGGTCAGAATGCAATAACCGCTTACATAAACAAACCCACAAAGATGTTATAAATAGAGCTGCCAATAAGACTTTTTAGGTTGTGACTTGCTGTCAATATAAATGCACCATTTGCTTTTGAACGCTGAAACATTATACAATATACTAAAAGTGACTTTTTGTGTAAAAGGCGCCACCCCATTGGTTGCAACATTAGCCTGCTACTGTTACTCCAACTGTAGCCCACTGTAGAAACAACTGTAGCCCACTGAGGTTCAAATGACGCCGTATTTGCAGCATTTTTGGGGCACTTTTTTGCTGGGCTGAATTTAACCCAGGTAGTCCGATTCAATAAGCTTGGCCCAAAAGGTTTTAATAAATTTGGATAGGTGTCTCTCTCTCTCTCACCGTTTAATGACGATCCAGAACTTTTCTGGAACAATCTCGACACACACAAACGCTACCCTCATTAACAAATTCTAAACAAGATCATCACTGGAGGGAAAAGTTAAAATTTTTATGCTAGAAAGTTACAAATTCTAAACACTACCCTTTTATGGCTTTATGTTCTTGCAAATTCCTCTTTTGTAAAGTTAAAATTTTTATGCTAGAAAGTTACAAGTTGGCTTTTTTTTTTCTTTTTTTTTTTTTTGCTATCTTTTTAGTGTCTGATGTTTTAGTTTTCTTCTAGGAAAGAAGGAAAACGGAAAAAGGTCTATTGAACACAACACCTTAAGTTACATATATGAAACTTCATGATGGTTTCTTATTCTTAATTCGTTTATGCGTAGATTTCTTGCTACTTCCATTGCCGGTTTAAGGCTTATTATACTGGGAATCTGCAGTTCCTTTAAGATTTACAGTTCCATACTTTTGGAATATTTATATGTAGAAAAGCCTAATGTGTTTACTCTAAAATTGGTGCAGGAAAGTACTAGAGGTTTCACGCTGCCTGCTAGATGATAACAAGTGTACATAAAAGGTTCACGCCAGTAAGTTTTATTCAACATCATGTGGACTCAATTTTATAGTACCTGAAGCTATCAAATTACATGGCATCTCGAACCAAAAATAGCGACGAACCCCGCACCAAATACCCGACCCACTTTCTACAAAAAAAATATTGTGCAATGATCAACGACATGGAACAACGCCCCGCCACAACGCGGCGGACCGTCGCCCACCTCGCATGAGTCTAAAGGTTGGTTTTTTATAGATTGTAGAGAGAATATGAGGAATATAAAGTCAGGGTAAATGCATTATTAGCAAAAGGTCGGAAAACACCAGGAAATAACCCGAGAAACCATCCTGGCATGATACAGGTAAATTATTAATTTACCTTTTACTACGTCAATTGAATTATCTGCTAATTGCTTATTAGTCATCCAAAAGGTCAAAATTACCCTTTCAAAAGTCATCCGAGATGCTTATCTGCTAACTGCTTTTTAGTTGCTTATATAATCTTATTGGTGGCTTAGATAAGGACTTTTAAACACCGAGTTTGTTTGATGGTGAGAATGCAATAACCGCTTACATAAGCAAACCCACAAAGATGCTATAAATAGAGCTGTCAATAAGATTTTACTCACCGAAACATAAGAGAAATATATTTTTTGTTGTTGATAAAAGTGATCCCTGAAACATTTAGAATGCCAGTATAGGACCTTTATGTGTTCACACGTTTGAGGTTATTGATACACATGGAATGATATTAAATTACTTTGACTGAATAAGCAATTTCCAAGAGGATGTATTGGGTTGCTCTTTTTTTTTTTTTTTTTTTTAATCTTATCTTTCTTTATCATTGACCAGAAGACCATATATGAGTGGCTTATCTTTCTTTTTCAAATAGTGAATATTATCTTTCTTTTTGACCAAAAAGAGTAAAGACCAATGCTGAGTGGCTTTTGTTTCTCAACATCACTGCAGCAGCTGGAACTAGTTTGTTTCTTCACATAAACTCTTTCAAGCTTATCTATTACTTTTATTCTTCTAACTCAATATCAGTTTCATCATAATTTACACCTTATCTATTACTTTTATTCTTCTAACTCATCTACACCAAAAATAATGGCTTCTACTTCAAGCTCATCCATTCAAAAGAGGTTTACGTATGATGTTTTTTTAAGTTTCAGGGGCGAAGACACCCGTAAAAACATTGTTGATCATCTTTATCATGCTCTTAAGGATAAAGGCATTTACACCTACAAAGACGATGAGAAAATCCAGAAAGGGAAAAGGATCAACGATGATCTCTTCAAATCCATTCAAGACTCCAAATTTTACATCATTGTTTTTTCCAAAAACTATGCTTCTTCGTCATGGTGTTTGGAAGAGCTTGTCAAGATTATGGAGTGCCAGAAGATGGACGAGCACACTGCTTACCCTATATTCTATGACGTGGAACCCACCGAGGTCCGCAAACAAAGTGGGGCTATTGGT
Source organism: Artemisia argyi (assembly GCA_030686995.1). Classification (NCBI taxonomy): domain Eukaryota; kingdom Viridiplantae; phylum Streptophyta; class Magnoliopsida; order Asterales; family Asteraceae; genus Artemisia; species Artemisia argyi. Next base: position 46,486 of record JARVZY010011776.1, read on the forward strand.
CAAGCTTTTGCTAAACATGAAAAGGAAGAGGCTGCTGGGAAATGGAGAGAAGCCTTGAAAGAAGCAGTCGATCTGGCTCGTTGGGAGCTGAAGAACACTTTTGATGGGTAATTATTTCATCATATCTCTACTTGCGATATTCCTTGCTTAAGTTTCTTCTTAAATTACTACCGAGTATAGGGTCGTCCATGAAAACTGACTATAGTATTATGTTACATAGTATTATTTCGTACATGAGTGTATGTAATAGATTATAGATCTAAAACATTGTTTATGTTGGATTTAGACTATGCTAAACGGAACCTTTAACATACATACAGGCATGAAGGTAAATTCATCAAAAAAATTGTGGGAGAAATTTCGCTAGAGTTACGTTCCATCAATTTCGGCTTTGATGAAAAGTTAGTCGGCATGGAGACTCGAGTAAAGGATGTTGTTTCATCTTTAGAAGTTGGTACTGATGAAGTTCGCATGATAGGGATCAAGGGCATGGGAGGGGCTGGGAAGACAACTACAGCGAGAGCTGTTTTTGATAATCTATCTAATGATTTCGAAGCTATAAGCTTTGTTGGGAATGTGAGAGAAGTTTCAAATGGCTCGGTGTCTGGTTTGAAGAATTTACAAGAACAGGTCCTTTCAAATGTACTAAATGAACACGTCACTCTAAATAGTGTTGATGACGGGAAAGACATGATGAAAAGGAGGGTGTGTGCTAAAAAGGTTCTTCTTGTTCTAGATGATGTGGATCACGTAAAACAACTTGAGGCATTAGCCGGTGAGTCTAAGTGGTTTAAGCCAGGAAGTAGAATTCTCATTACAACAAGAGATGAACAAGTATTGAAAGCACCCAGATCAGTGGACGTGATTCGTGATATTGCTCTCTTATCAGACCAGGAAGCAACTTCCCTCTTTAGTAGGTATGCATTTGGAAGTGATGATCCACTTAAAGGATACGAAGAGCTGTCAGGAAAAGTTGTTCGTTATGCTGCTGGTCTTCCCTTAACAGTCGAAGTCTTGGGTTCATTTCTCTGTGGGAAAGATATGGTTGAATGGGAAGATGCCATAGAAAGACTAAAAAGTATTCCCTTGAAGGAGACTCTGGAGAAACTAGAGTTAAGCTACAACAGTCTCGAGGATGATTATCAGCAAATATTTCTAGACATTGCATGCATATTGAAAGGCAAGAAGAAAGAAGATGCAATCAGAATTCTTGAAAGCTGTGGATTTCATGCTAGAATTGGTTTAAAAGTTCTTGAGCAGAGATCTCTTATAACTGTTGATGAATATGGGGACTTGGACATGCACGACCATATAGAAGAAATGGGAAAGAACATTGTTCGTCGTGAGCACCCCGATGAGCCTAACAAACATAGCCGATTGTGGATTCACCCGGAAATTGAAGATATATTGGCTAATGACAAGGTAAAGATCAGTTTATTTGTAAGGTGGAGAAAACTAATACATTTTCATTTGTTCTGACTTCTGACATTGTTTTTGGATTGTAGGGTACTGAAGCAACAAGATGTCTAAAACTTGATATGTGGAGAGGAAATTCAAGAATTGTTATGAATGGTCTGGGAAAAATGAAGAACTTCGATATCTTGAAGTGAACTTTGGATATTTTTATTTTGAAAGTGATCTGAAATTTTATGATATCAGGCAATGCTTCACAAATTCTTTAAAATATCTAAAATGTAGGAATTACCCTTTCTTGCATTTACCCAAAACATTTCAAGCAAACAATCTTGTTGGACTTGAAATGGAGTGCAGCAGAATGGTACAAGTTTGGGAAGAGGGAGAAAGAAAGGTAGAATAACTGTTGATTGGTTGTTTTGCATAATTCGTAATTAATTTATTGGTTTGTTAATTTGCTAATATAATCTTTTTGTCTTATTTTTGCTGGCAGGTTCTAAAAAAACTCAAATTCCTTTCTCTCTCACAGTCAAAGTTAAGAACCTATGACCTGGGGTTGACTCCGAATCTCGAAACGTTATCTCTTTCTAGATGTGCTCAATTTGAAGAACTTCACGTGCCTGTTGCATGTCCAAATCTCAAAATCCTCAACCTTCATGGATCAAGGTTGAGGAGACTTGACCTTGAGCTGATTCCAAATCTTGAGAAGTTAGATCTTGACGATTGTGATGAGTTGGTAGAAATTAACGCTCCCGTTGGATGTCTAAGAAAACTTGTCAACTTAAACTTAGACGGTTGTTTGAGGTTTAATTCGTTTACGTTTGACAGTAGATGTGAGCCCGAGGTTAATTGTTCTTCAGATACTGTATATCTGGATGGTGACTTGCTAGATTCATGGCCGTTGCACCCCAACAGTAATCTCCCAAAGTTTGAGTTTACTTGTATTTATAAAGAATATCTACCATCATCAGTTGGAAATATTGAGAAGCTTATTTCTTTTGGTCTATGTGCTTGCACAGACTTTGAGAAATTTTCTGGCATGATTTGTAGTTTACAATGTCTACAAGAACTTACATTCGGTGGCGAAAATATTCCAGAGTTTCCCAAAGATCTAGGACAGTTACAATGTCTAGAAGAGCTCTCGTTGGACTCTAAGAAGATAAAACATCTTCCAGATAGCATTTGTATGTTGAAACATCTGAAGTCGCTCACTCTTTATGGTTGTACTCTTCTTGAGAAGTTACCAGAGGATCTTGGCCAATTAGAATGTTTAGAGGAGCTAGATGTGAGAAGTAATATAATTGAATTTCTTCCAGATAGCATCTGCATGCTAAAACGTCTGAAGTCGCTCGATGTTAGATACTGTTCTTGTCTTGGGAAGTTGCCTGAGGACATTGGCCAGTTAGAATCTCTGGAGAGGCTAGATTTGTCGGCTACAAGTATTAAACATCTTCCAGATAGTATTTGTATGTTGAAACATATGAAGGTTCTCATACTTGATTATTGTGATCTTCTTGAGAAGTTACCAGAGGATATTGGCCAATTAGAATGTTTAGAGGAGCTAGCTGTGAGTAGTAATAAAATTGAATTTCTTCCAGATAGCATCTGCATGCTAAAACTTCTGAAGTCGCTCGATGTTAGTTACTGTTCTTGTCTTGGGAAGTTGCCTGAGGACATTGGCCAGTTAGAATCTCTGGAGAGACTGGATTTGTCAGCTACAATGATTAAACATCTTCCGGATAGCATTTGTATGTTAAAACATCTGAATTATCTCTACCTTGATAAGGATTGTGCTCTTCTTGAGGAGGATCTTGGAAAATTGGAATGTTTAAAAGAGCTAATTATAAAAAAACAGAGGCATAAGTCATCTTCCCCAAAGAGCTAATATTCGGAGCTTCTTCAGTCAAATGGATTTCCTTGACCAGTGGGAGGCGAGGGCTGGTGGATTCGGCCAGGCGTCTAGGCATCAAGCATACAGGGGATATCAAGTTGTTGGTGTTATGAATTGGTTTTATGTTATGTAAATGGTGTCAAATTATAGAAAAATTTCTGATAAAATATATATAGAAGTGATAAACGATTTACTGGAAAAGTGGCAGAGAACAGAGATAGAAGAAAGCAAGCAAAAGGAAGTTAAACGATCTACTGGAAAAGTCGCAGAGATCAGAGATACAAGTCTTTAGTTATTTCCTTTTGGATTGTAAATTTAAGTTTTGCAAATGAAAAGTTAGTAAAACAGTAGGATTATTTTTCAAAAGTTATATAAAAAGAACTGGTCGTAAGAAGTTCGTTGTTTGTTTCGGGCGTAAGGTGTGAAAACACTCTTTCAGGTTTGATGCACATTTAAATCACCAACTCATTAGCTTTCGCACATTTCTTGCCTTGTTAGAAAATGTTTTACCAACGTTTCTCCCCCATTTCAATTTTCTCATTGAACCTGTATGTCGAACAATTTAAACTTCAATCCAACTTCTTAAACGTTACTACGGATAAATTTTTTTTTAGCCCCCCTTAATATAAATTCCTGACTTCGTCTCTGATTGGGAGATAAAGACTAGAACCTGTCACCTTCGGTGAGTAAACACTTTCCTTGTTTTCTAAATTCATTTTTCTCTTATTTTAATATCGAATTTGATATTGGCCAACAAAAATTATTGGAACAAAATAATATTAGTAGCTTTGTAGAAAGAAAAAAGAAAGTAAATCACACGATTGACCTTATAGTTTATAGGCCTAAATGAGCTAGGCTCGTTTATTAACTACTTGGTACTCCTCTTTGATGCATTGTTTTCTATTTGCCAGCCCCTGTACGTAGAGGCGCATCTTCAGATGAGCCTCAAAGCCGCTGATTATTTCTTGAAGCTAATTGATATTGGGGCGCGCAATGGAAAACAAATCTGGAATTGGCTGAACCTCAAATATTGTGAAATAAGAAATGGCCTCAAAAGAGAATGGAAACACTAACAAGCTCTTCGTTAAGTTTAGTTGGTGAATGGTCTCAATGTGTGTTCAAACTTACTTATTGCTCTCCATAGAAGCTGCCTATCTTCACTTGCATTGTTTGATCGTCTTACTATTTCTATTTACAACGTATTTAGCTAATTTGTTTTTTGTACTTTCGCTGAACCAATTTATGATAATATGGTAGAATGTTTACTGTGACATAGGTAAACTAATTGTGTGTGAATTGATCTGCATGTGCTTTACTACTGTTTTTTTATCTCACCACTCTCACCTTATCCATCTTCTTTGAAATTATGCAGAATCTCTAGTGACAGTATATTTAATGAGTGAAAATCCTCGTCATATATATCAATATCATTTTCTCCACTAGTAGTTGAAACCATGGCCGTGGAGAGTCTCCACCAAGGCCGTGGAGGTGGAGAGGAAAAAATGATAACCAAACCGTGGTTAAAACTGAAACTTTATGGTTTCTGAAATGCAAAAACCGAATATTTATGGATTGGTTTCGCTTTTATGCAAAAACCGAGCAAAACAAAACCATGCTCGCCCCTAAATTTTTTGACCTCCAAAAAGTGGTATATTTACAGAAAAATTGTGTAACATGGCGATGATATTATCCTTTTCAAACGTGTTGAAAATAAGTCAGCCTTGTTGAGCAAGATGAAATACATGTGCTCAAATAGACATTGACATATTACAAAATCACATTGCTTGGAACCATCGGTAAGAACCGTGGCATTTACACGCATGAGTGAGTGAATAACAGTTTAGAACACTATAGTTTCTCTAACTCTACCAACCTGGAAAAAAGAACCAACTAATGTTGTTCACACATAGAATCTGGTATGGGATAGGCACATATGGATTGTGTCGATCTCCTTTCTTAACCTAACTTGACCTTGTCTATTCTTATGCGCGTTTTGTATAGCCCACTGAAACTCATGCCATTCCATAGTTTTGTTAAGAAGGACCTGCAGAGCACCATATTTGGTCTGATAGTCTTCAAGTTTTTGTATGCTTGATACCCTAGCTGAAAAAAAAACAACAATGATTCCTTTTATAAGTAAGGGTCATGGATAATTCCAAGTTGTTAAAGCATCATACTTAATTCATTTTTATATCAGCGAAGCAAAAGGTCGGTTTGGACCCACCAACACAGTTTCGTCCAACTCTTTTTGAATTTGAATACACTTCAGAGTAGGGGTGTTATTCGGGTTGACCCGATCGGGTTCGAGTCAATCGTGTCGGGTCAATTCAGGTCAAGGCTCAAAAAAACATACCTGAACCCGACCTTGTTTAGAACACGGGTCACTCAGGTCGGGTCAACTCGGGTTAGGCCGTTTAAAAATGATACAATTTTGGTGTTCAAACATGAAATACATAAAATTAGAAAGAAAAAAAATCAAACTCGGTTCACTCGGGTTGACCCGAACGCGAGTAAGAAACATATATTAAACCTGAACCAGACCTTATTTAGAACTCGGGTCAATTCGGGTTGACCTGATTGACCCGAATATAAATTTGGACCAGATTGACCCGACCCGAATAGCCATATTCGGGTTCGGGTCGGGTCGGGTCGGTTTTTATGACACCCCTACTTCAGACCACATTCAACCCGTTTACCTTATCATTAAACTAGATATTTGACCCGTTAGATTCCTTATCAATAAAAGTCAAACGGACTTTATCCTTTTTTTTAAATGGGTTAGAAATATCGGCCTCTAAAGAAAAACATCATATTTATTCATTTTAAAATGAAACAAAAGATTTTTTCTAAATGATCTAAAATTCCATTTAACATAAGATGAATGACGTAGGTAACCCATACATACCATTGCATTGTGCATATTTCCTGGTGAAGCTGAAATGAAGACGTCGGTATGCATACTGACATAATAATCAACAGCCGCTAACAACAACACAAACTTTCTGAATTTATTCCTCAAAGAACGTGTGCTTATATAAGCCCAAATAATCTTCATAATGGTGAAATGACGGTCAGAGAGACATCGGAAATTTCAGGGCGGTGCTTGGGGCGTCAGCCTAAGATATAAACTACTTGCAGAAATCTCTAGGATGGAAAAAGAAGGAGAAAATGCATTCATGAATGCTGGAATCCATTTTTGGGCTTCTTCAAGTAAGTCTTTATGACCAGTCACATGGCACGAAAGAATTGGCGTTCTTTGATGGCTAAATGGAACAAATTAAACCCATCAAAATCGTACTAGCTAGATTATGTCAGGGTATGCTAATATGCACTCCTCAATCAGGTCATAAGTACCATATTTTATTGCTGTAGCTGTTGCAGACCTTAAAATCTTCCAAGCAATATCATCATTCATCACTGGACGGTAGTTTGTCATCGAACTTTTCTATCAGATATACTTTTTCAAATTGACTGAAATATGATTAAAAAGTAGTATATATTATCACAATAATAATTCAAGTTTTTGGATAAAAGAGTGTAACCAACTTGATTGTCGCTTCCTTTTAACATGTCTGTTTCATTAGCTGAAAACACATGAAGCAAACATTTTAAATGGGTGAAACTACCCACTTTGACCTGTTACCTCACGTACTTACGTTTGTGACAACGATGGGGATTGAACACGCCACTAGCAACCACCATGGCACCTATACCTGCTCGATCTGGCCACAATTGTTCGTGAGAAAAAGGTAGGACGAACACTCGATATGTCTTACTGAGGGTTATACAAAAATGTACTTTAAAACAAACAACATTTTGCTTCTATCTATCATATATATGAGCTTTTGAAGTTATACAAAAATGTACTTTAAAACAAACAACATTTTGCTTTCGTATCTAGCTTAGTTAGATAACATATGCCTTCGTAATATGTGTGTTTGTGAAATCGATAACGTGCTAATAATTTGTGTTTACGATTCACAAAACGCTTACCAAGTGCACCGAGTAATATTGCATTAATATTATGAAACTACGAGTTCAGATCCTTAATTAATACATAGATTCAAACCATGCACTACAACGAAAGAAGAAAAAACCCGATACCAGTGTAACCTTGTTGATATGTGGAATCATTTGAAGCCGAATATGGGTCTTGGCCGGATATGACCAGGTATAGCAGGATCTTGACCGGGTCTTGACCGAATATGACCGATTCTAGCTGGGTCTTGGCTGGATATGACCGGGTCTAACCAGGTTTTGACTGGATATGCTGGGTCTAACCAGGTCTTGGCCGGATATGACCGGGTCAGCCGGGTTATGGCCGGGTATAGCTGGGTCTAAACGGGTCTTGGCCAGATACAACCAGAAAAGTACAATGCCTGTGAGTGGACAAATCAATGAACATAGTATCATAATAGTGTAGGTATCTAACACAGCCACACAAGTATTTCAGATGTATCCTCAAACTCACGAATCGATTTTTTGAATAAATTTGATGGTAAGTGTTTATGCAGTTTTATCTTTATGTTTGTGAATTGAATATGATATTTACTTTTACTTGCCACACTATTTTTGATATCTAAATGCGGAATTGCCAAGAACTAGCATAAAGTTTAGTACTTTTTGCATTATGGGTGTTTAGTACTCGAGGTAGGTTTGCGTACTTGATTAAGATATTGCATTTCAGCCAACATAACTTGAGTCTTGAATACGCATACTTATTAGTATCAAGTATAAGTTTGAGAATTTTGTTATGGGGTAAATGCCATAAATGAATTACGTACTTTCTGAAATGTGCCGTATTGAACCACACTTAATTTTTTATTAACCAAGTTTTTTGTTTATCGTTTATGCATTTTGGTCTTACCAACACCATAAACTGTAACTTGGGTATTTTAGGGTGTGTTGGAAGATGGACGAGAAGTAGCTGTCAAGCGGCTCTCATAAACATAACAACAACGTAAGTCATTAGAGTTTTGCTTTGTGCCGTTTCTCAACATAATAATCGATCAAATCCTCTTTGAACTAGTATTATCTTCTGGTGAATTGGTAATAGGTTTGTGGTTAATTAATGATTTGTCTAAAAAGATAGTGAATTTTAGATTGCTCAAGTAATCTTAGGTTTATGTTTGGTTGTTGATTTATGTCTAAAGTTTTGATTCTGAGTGGTGGGCCGGATAAAGTTTTCGAGAGATTGAGTTTGGACTTACAGAACATTATGTGTGATCTTTGTATAGTAAATTAGAATGCTTTGAGTCAGTACATGAAAATGAATTCTTTTTATTTGACGACAGTGTTGTTTGAGACCGCATAAGGCACTTTCCAAGTATAAAAGCTAAATACATGAACAGGTTGCTCCAATATTAGTACCCCTTAAATTTTATTTTCATGAAGAAGTTAGGAAAACTGTAGTTTTAGGTACAAATTCATCCTGAATAACCTTAAAATTAGCTAAAGCATTGACTTCTTCTTTGACCAGTAGCTATGCCAAAGTTACTTCGTTCAACAAAATTAGCTGTTGAGAAGGGGCAATCAGGCGCAATGAGTCCTATGTAAAGCAATTGCCTGACTATATCATACCAGCTCTAATAGATGTGTTACACCAGGTTAACTTTGTCATTTTCCCTCTCCTTAGTTCGGGCTGTTTCCAATATTTTCTAAATTTTTGCTTACAGCAACCCGAGACTGAAATATGCGCAAGTATGCTGGATGCAATCAACGAGTATGTTCATGTGTGTTTTATTGCTTTTTTAAATTACCGAGCATATATTGGTAACAGTTAGAATTTGGGTTGATTTTGTGATATTTGAATTGGCCCAAATTTTTCATTATAAATATGCCTGCAGCATTTACAAGAAAAATAGGGCGCATAGAGTACACCCGCGGGTTTTTATTTGGTTGTCCAGAGAGGAAAACAGTATTCAAATAGGTAGAGATATAGAAACAAGTGAAAAGTATGAATGGCGTAGAGAGGAGCGTTGACCCTCGATTATGGCAAGCTTGTGCTGGTCGGATGATTCAAATGCCTTTCCCGAATTCAAAGGTGTCTTATTTTCCACAAGGACATGCTGAACATACACGTACGATTGAATATTTTATTTGGATGCCTAGGGTTCCAGCTCGTGTACTTTGCAAGGTGGTTGATTTTTAAGTTCACCGATGAAGTTTATGGTAAGATTCGGTTGAGCCCACTTGGAAACAGTTTTGATAATTATGATTACGATGATGAAGTAACATTGGTGGAGACTCATAGTGGGTCTGATTCCTCTAGCTATAAGCCCATTTCGTTTGCGAAAACATTGACGCAATGTCATGCGAATAATGGTGGAAGGTTTCTGTTTATCGGTACTGTGCAGAGACCATTTTTCCTCGATTGGATTAGTCATTGAAGTGACATGGACTTCCATGATAAACGAAATACATTGTAAACGGTGACACAATATGAATCGATTCACTACAAAAACCACTCAAGAGATGACTGATTTACCAAGTGCGGTGAAACTACTAAGTTCAGATCCTTAATTGTTGTATTATCGAGTTTTGGTAATAAAGATTACAACTTAATCAAAGTTAGGTCACCAAACCGATTAACAAAACACATATATCTCAGTAGACTTTAAACTAATAAGTAATAACAATGCCTCTCAACTAAGATTAATTACTAAGAATAAAATTATGAACAACAAGGATGCACAAGCAGTACAAAAACTGCAAATTAAAATAAACACATACAAATGTTTGAGAACGATTATGATCATTACGGTCACCAAAACACACCCCATAGTCTCTTGTAACTTCTTTGCACCATCAACATCCATTTCTACAAGCTTTTGCATTACATCCTGATAAATCCTTCTGTTCCCGAACAAATCAATTTAACTGAACGCTCTCACAGCCGCTTGTTTCTTCTCAATTGCTTTGCCATCCAACATACCGATCAACGGTCCTATACACCCCAATTCCCCCAACTCCTTGGCACACTGAATCCTCACTCCCAACACCCCACAGCTCAACAAATCGACAAATTCCTCAACACACAACATGCCACATTTCGGGAACAACAAACCTGCACCACCGTGCGAAGTGCGAACTAATCAGCCTAGCATTATCCTTAAACAACACACGCCCTCAACACGTCTCTACTTGACTCGACTACCAGTAACCAAAGTTGTTGATATGTGGAATCATTTCAAGCCGACAATGGGTCAAAGTGGGTATTTAGGATAAAGAACAGAGCATATGGGACAATTGAGAGGTTCAAAGCAAGACTTGTGGCTAAAGGCTTTAACCAAAAGGAAGGAGTAGATTACACTGAAACCTTTGCTCCAGTGGCAAAGATGGACACTGTTAGAACTCTATTGACACTTGGCATTCAAAAGGGCTGGCATATTGAGCAATTGGACATCAATAATGCATTTCTGCATGGGGATCTTTATGAAGAAGTGTATATGGCAGTTCCACAAGGTTATCCTAAACCTACCTCCCCAAACACTGTTTGCAAGCTGCAAAAGTCACTCTATGGTCTAAAGCACGCCAATAGACAATGGTTTGACAAGCTTACTACTTATCTCAAGGGTCTTGGATTCAAGCAGAGCTATGTAGATACATCCTTGTTCACCGTCCACACGGCCTCAACCACAACCTCACTCTTAGTCTATATTGATGATATCATCATCACAGGAAATGACAAACAACTCATTGACCATATCAAACACCAGTTGGATCTCCCTTTTAGCATCAAAGACTTGGGACCCATCCATTACTATCTGGGCATTGAATGTCTTAGAAACACCACTGGAATGGTCATGACACAGAGGAAATATGCCCTTGAATTGCTAAAGGAGGCTAAGACGCTACATGTCAAACCTGCAGCTACTCCCATTGATCGCAATGTCAAATTCAACAAGACTGATGGGGAGCTTCTTACAGACCCATCTTCCTATAGAACACCAGTTGGAAAACTCCTCTACTTAACAATGACCAGACCTGATTTAGCCTATGCAGCACAATCACTGAATCAGTTTCTTCATGAACCAAGGACACCACAGTTAATGAGAGTGATCAGTTACATCAAACTATGCCCAGGACAAGGTCTACTCTTCCCAACTCTCAACAGTCCAATCCTAGCAACCTATTGTGACAGTGATTGGCCAGTTGTCCCTACTCAAGAAGATCAGTGTCTGGCACCAGTGTTTGCCTTGGAAGTAGTCTAATCTCCTGGCAATCTAAGAAGCAAAATGTGGTCTCCAGGTCTTCTACATACAAAGCTCTTGCAGATACAACTTGTGAAGCTTCTTGGATAAAATGCTTGCTCAAGGATCTACTTGTCCCAATTTCTACACCCATCAAGATCCTATGTGACAATGCATCTTCTATAGCCTTGGCTTCTAACCCAGTACAACATGCTAGGACCAAGTATATAGAAATTGACTGTCATTTTGTTAGGGACGAGGTCAAAGCAGGGCTCATTCTAAATACATTTGTCCCCTCCAGAGCTCAAACTGCTGATATCCTAACCAAAGCCTTACACAGACCTCTCCATTTTAACTATCTTTCCAAATTGAGCATTTGTTCCTTTCACAATGCCAATTTTACGGGGGGGAGGATAATGAGCTATACACTCATACTGCTGATAAAGTCAACAGAATCTCACAAGTCAACTCTGCTATAAACACAAGTACAAGGCTACAATCTCACCATAAGACATGTGTTCTACTCTACAACAGCTTTACTCCTTGTAACAAGATGTAGTTAGTAGCTTAGATGATTCTAGAAGGTTCTAGAAGTAGCATAGCAGTTAGTCAAGTTAGTTGCTTAGACTTTATATAAATACTGTCAATGTACTTCATTTCCAGTTAATACAATACGATATCATTTCACCTTTACTCTCTTTTTCACTTAACTAAAAAGTAAAACTAATTATATACTGTACCTAAGTGATTCAATAACTTTCCACACCTCCTACCCGTTACCAATTTAACATTTATGATAGTAATTCAAGAACTTTTCATAGCTCCTACCCATCACCGAGTTAAGATAGAAATTCAATAACTTTCAATCTTTCATGGTTCCTACCCATCACCGATTTAGATATACACCTTTGCTACTTTTCACATATGTTAAGATTGTACTTCAATAACTTTTCATAGCTCCTACCTGTCACTGATTTAAGATAGAAATTCAATAACCAGGCTCTATTAAAGGGGATCTATTTCACAATCTCTAGTAGTGAACCTATCTATTTCAGCAGAGGTGAAATAACTACTTGTTGGTATGATGCCAACACGCCACTAGCAACTAACCGCCATGGCTTTAAACTAATAAGTAATAACAATGCCTAATGCCTTGACCTCTGAACTAAGATTAATTACTAAGAATAAAATTATGAACAACAAGGATGCACAAGCAGTACAAAACTGTAAATGAAAATAAATACATACAGATGATGTTTGAGAACGATTATGATCATTACGGTCACCCAAACACACCCAATAACTTCCCGGGACCTATAGTCTCTTGTAGCTTCTTTGCACCATCAGCATCCATTTCTACAAGCTTTTGTAAAAACAACAAAGCACCCACGTTTACCATCTGTTTGTGACATTTCTTCGAATGAGTTAAAGACATTAGAATCGACACATGGTACTTTTTATCAAAATTCGGTACAGAAGGATCTAATAACTGAACTACACTCACTATCACTCTTTCCTCCTTCCGAAAAATCCTTGTGTTCCCCGAACAAATCAATATAAGTGACAACGCTATCACAGCCGCTTGTTTCTCCTTAATCGCTTTGCCATCCAACATACTGATCAACGGTCCTAAACACCCCACAGCTCAACAACTCAACAATCCTAACCAAAAAACCCTTATTAACAATAAACTCCACCACCCGTTCAACACACGCCAAATTCTTCAAAAAGTTAACCGCAACCTCCAAACTCCTCACACTATTCCCCGAATAAAAAAACACCTCAAACTCACAAAAACGCCACTCGAAACAACCATCACCTTCAAAGCATCATCCTCCCAAACCAAATTACTCAAACAACCAAATCCATACTCCTGCGCAAAAACCGTCCCAGACTTGACAACTCTCAACAAATCCATCCCTATCATCAACAAAACTCGACAAATTCCTCAACACACAACACGCCGCATTTCGCGAATTCGGCGTCCCAATGAACCTACAGCACCGCGCGAACTAATGACCCCAGCATATATCCTTAAACAACACACGGCCTCTCGTTCGCATAGGCATAGCTACTAACTAATTCTAATAAAAGTATCAAAGGAAGCAATAACAACAAACAAACCTTGTTCACCTATCAACACGTGTCTACTTGACTCAACTACCACTAACCAAGGTTGTTCATATGTTGAATCATTTCAACATGATGGTGCGGTGGTGGCCTGAGTTGTGTGTTTTTTGTGTTTGAAGAAGTGTAAGATAAAAGTGGTGTATTTTTTTGTTTTTTGTTTTTGACTTTTGAGTAATAGTGAGCGAGTGCCGAGTGGGTTTTAGGTGTGGATGACTCGTTTTGTTTAATAATGTAGATGAAAAGACAAACAAGCCCTCACATTTAACGGTCAATATAAGTCAACTTAACGGTGTTAGTAAATTTGGATCAAAAGTGTTACGGGTCAGCTGATTCTGGACAAGATCCGTTACATTTCAAATTATTGGACCAAAACCGTTATACCCGGTAAACCACGAGGACCAAAAATGTAGTTAACTCTTAAATGTATATGATATATTTTAAGCACGCCAATTTTGAACATTTTCATAAGAATAGAACAATTTTGAAAAACATTGATTATTTTTATTATTGATATAAAATTTGAGTGACCAAATTAAAACACCAATGAAACTTGATTATTATTAGATGAGACAAGCAATTGTTTCTTCAATTCAAAATATATCAAAAGCATCATAGACCAAAACAAAGGAAGAAAAAAAATGGTAGTATAGTTGTTATTTTTGTTAAAAATATGAAAGCGCTTGAAGCCTCTTGAGATGATGTACATATATAACATGATGAACAATAGATAATTTGTATATGAGAATGAAACTTGAGAGTTTGTGTGGCTTGCTGGCCGAGCTTGATTTCCTATAATTGGTTTGTCTCTTGTTCGAGTCAGCAAGCATTCATGAACCCTTTTTTGTTTTTCGTCATTTTTTTCTTTCACGTTTGCTCTTTAATTTCCTTAACGAGAATAGTTTGGTTACACCAAAGACTTGCCCTCCAAATTATGTAGTTATATATAAAGATCTTAATTAGCCACTTACTTGGGAGAGTGTAGTTTTAAGAGTCCCTCAATTAAGAGATTGTAAAGATTTTGTGCCCATATTTATCTCTTAAGAAGGAATAAAGGAAAAAGTAAACACCACCTTAGATGAAAATAATTATACGCAGGAGGTGCGTGTTTATTATTAAGTTACAACATGATAATGTATATATAGTACTTTAAGCACATCAATTTTAAACAATTTCACAAAAATGAAACAATTTTAAAACATTAATAATTTTTTATGTTTGATATAAAGTTTGATTAACTAAATTAAAACACTAATGAAACTTGATTATTATTGAGAAACACAAGTAAATGCTACTTCAACTCAAAATAAACCAAAAGTATCATAGGAAAAAAAAAAAAAAAAAAAAAAAAAAAAAAGTAGCGTAGTAGTTATTTTTGGTAAAAATTATTAGTGCATTTGAAGCTTATTGAAATTAGGTACATGTATAACATCATGAACAATAAATAATTTGTATTTGTGAATGAAACTTGAGAGTGTGTTTGGCCTGCTGGCTAAAAAAGATGTCCCATAAGTGGTAGATCTCGTGTGCGCGCCCGCAACGCCATGGCATTTTTTTTCCTTCACTTTTACTCTTTAACTTGTTGCGTTAAAGTCCAGTGAGTTGATCGACCAAAACATTTAGGCTAAGCACAGAAATGAAGGTCGCCTATGGGTCGACCAACTCGTATGTAGGTCACACTTGATGTGGCTTCTTGGTCCTTGTAGGTCGTCGGCCACGAAAATGGGTTAATCAATCGTATACTCGACCGAATTCTTGTGCACACAAACAAACAAAATATGTATGTTAATTAATTAAAAAGAAATCTTTGAGGGGTATATTTTTATTTTAGTGTAGGTCGCTTTAGTAAGGTAAAAAGTCGGTTGTAGGTCGTCGGAAAGAGAAAGCTAATTTGACAGGTAAAATGAACGTCGCCCATGGTCACTGCTATGCTTAGCCTTAAAAACTTTAATTTCCTGAAACTTGATACAAAGTTTGATTAACTAAATTAAAACACTAATAAAACTTGATTATTATTGAGAAACACAAGTAAATGCTACTTCAACTCAAAATAAATCAAATGTATCGTAGGGGAAAAAAAATTGTAACGTTGTTATTTTTTGGTTAAAAATATCTATGCATTTGAAGCTTTTTGATATGAGGTATATAGCCATCATGAACAATAAATAATATTTGAATTTGAGAATGAAACTTGAGATTGGGGATGGCTTGCTGGCTAACTAATGTAGGTCTCGAGTACGAGTCACAAATCTATCCGCATTCCTCGTTTTTGTTTTTTCGTCATTTTTTTTTCTTTTCACTTTTGTTCTTTAATTTGTTACCGTGTCTTAACCAAAAGGTAGATTAGTAATAACTTTTTCTTTTTCCTCAGATAAGTCGTTAGTGACTGATGACTCGAAGTCTTTTAAGTCATTTGAGTATTTGACCAATGACTTGATGTTTTACTACAAATAGAGAATAGTGCATCCATGCTATCAAACAAGTACGTACATTCAAATCCGATCCCTAGTTTTTTTCCTTCTAAAACTGAAACTTTTACACACTTATACCATCTATCTCACACATATATAATATCTCACAATGTCCACTATGAGATCAATACTCTTGGGTCATAAGTAATTATTAACCTAAATTTCGCTCTTGTTCTCCAATTTCGAACCGGCCTTTCCATCCGGTGTCCTTCATGCTAATTGCTACCTCCATATGACACAGAACTTCCCTATAAACCTGTAATATATAGAGATGCTTTAGTTACCAATACGAGTAAATATAAATATTTAGTTGAATCATGTAGTACGATCACAAAAGAAAGAAAACATAAAACTATATATAAATCAGTAGCATAGAAGAAAATATATGTAGAAACAAAATAGCCAGACACGTATATGGTAATTATATTTGAAAATGAAACATGTAAGTGGGGATGGCTTGAAGGCTAAGTTTTGTCTCTTATAAATGTAAGGTCACAAGTTCAAGTCTTCAAGCCAATCTCCAACTTTTTTTTTTTTTTTTTTTTTTTTTTTTTTTTATTATTTTTTTTTTATCATTGTAAAAATATTTCATTAATATTATTTCTTCTCAATTTTATCATTGTAAAATATATTTCATTAATATTATAATTCCGATTATTGTTGCTATCGAAATTAAATATGTGATTTATGGACCATGAGTTCCATGTTTAAGTTGATATCATACAAATTGGAATAGTATACGAATGGTCAAGTAGTAAAAGTTTGTGAGGTGCGATTATAATCACTAAAATGTAAATATCTTGGGTTTGAATATATTTTTCAACAACCATGAAGGGTTTACATCAACTTCCTTAAAATTATCTCGATTTGACCGTGTGTAATTGTAGGTGATGAGATTAACAAAAAGTAAAAAACTACTCGA
>JARVZY010001186.1:2500-12500 GCA_030686995.1 Artemisia argyi
TATATATTTCTAGTTTCCTACTTTCTAAATCGAATCAAAAATCTATTAGATTTAGAAATATTGAATTACCTTCTTGGTTGCAACCCCTCTTAAAAGGCCTACGAACACAAACGGGAAGGATGAAAGCGAGTTTGTATGCTAATTCCTCATCCGCAAATCAGCCCTTCCCGTGGGTTATTTTCTCAACGAATAAGTAATTCTAGGAATGAAATCTTTATATAATTCGAAAAAGCAAAGCACAAGTCCAAGGCAATAAAATATGAAAAATAAAAATTTTTCATATTTCTAATATTAAACAAAAGGATTAGCAAATAAAAGTGCTAATGCTACAACCAAGCCATAAATTGTTAAAGCTTCCATGAAAGCTAGACTAAGCAATAAAGTACCTCGTATTTTTCCCTCCGCCTCGGGCTGTCTCGCGATACCTTCTACAGCTTGACCCGCAGCAGTACCTTGACCAACTCCAGGTCCAATAGAAGCAAGCCCTACAGCCAATCCAGCAGCAATAACGGAAGCGGCAGAAATCAGTGGATTCATGATAAGTTCCTCGTACCAAAAAAAAAATGGTTAATGATACATTCAACCAATGAACTATGACTTAATTATTCGATTGCTACGATTCATCCAGTCAAAGTAACTACGAACTTCGAATTCAAGTAATAACATTCTTGAATTATCAAAACTACTTTGATATCTCTTTTTTAGTTTCTCTCGAGAAAGTCTTTGTGAATCCATACAACTTTAGTTTTTCCGTTTCTTTGTCCCGAACCGCTCTTTGACTTTGAATTCTTCGATTTTTTTATTGACTTCATCTTCAACTCACAGTCACATATGAGACAGAAGGACTTCTATAGAATCCCCATCTACACTCATATTCGATTAGTAGGGAAATTTAGATATATCTTTAGCTCGTATATAACTAGTCAATATCTAATATCACATATACATGTCTTTCTTCCACAATGTAAACCCACTCTTTCTTCATCTTGAATGCAATCGGATTTAATAAGGATGCGTCTAACCCTTGACAAGAGTTAACTTATCGCCATTCAATTCCATATACCTAGTTCGACCTTCCCTCTACGAACCATTTATGAATCCCCTTTGTTATAAATTTTCCTTTCCCTTCCCCCTTGTTTATCATTATCCTGCAACCTAAATTGATAAGATAATCAATGGATAAATTCATTGGGCCGAATCGTTACATAGAAATTAATTTGATTGATCTAAGTTCATATAATTGATTATTTATTAATATTTTCGTTTGGTCAATCGTTGAATAAAATCAACTCAAAAGGCGAATCGTTTGATAGAACATCCTTTTTATTTAATAACACGTCGTAATATCGCAAGACTTCTTAGTCAAATTAGGAGTCCAAATAGTGAATATTCGGATTGGATGACCAATCTAAATTGAATATTCATTGAGGGGAAGGTTTTATTATGGTATAAATGGACCAAATGGGAATTTTAGGAAAAAGATCTTTGAGATCTCTTTCCTTTTTTTCTACTCTAATATCAATATTGTAATCTTTATTGTAATCTTTTTTTCTATTACTCGAGATCGTATATAGTGTAGTTGTATATTTTTATTCCCTAAGTAAATTTTTTTAGCCATGCACACATTGCCTTAGATTAAACTAAAAAAAAAAAGACTATTTAGAAAACTAGTCAATGGTGGCCTTCCATGGATTCACCTATATAAGCCGCGGCTAAAGTTGCAAAAATAAGAGCTTGAATACCACTTGTAAATAATCCAAGGAACATGACAGGGATAGGAACCACCGAAGGTACTAAAGAAACAAGAACAACAACTACTAATTCATCAGCTAATATATTTCCGAAAAGTCGAAAACTAAGTGATAGGGGCTTTGTGAAATCTTCTAAGATGTTAATAGGTAAAAGAATTGGAGTTGGTTGAATATATTTCCCGAAATAACTTAATCCTTTTTTGCTAAGACCCGCATAGAAATATGCCACTGACGTGAGTAAAGCCAAAGCAACAGTAGTATTTATATCATTCGTGGGTGCGGCTAACTCCCCATGAGGTAATTGTATGAGTTTCCAAGGTAAAAGGGCGCCTGACCAATTAGAAACAAAAATAAATAGAAACATAGTTCCAATAAAAGGAACCCAAGGACCATACTCCTCTCCAATTTGAGTTTTACTCACATCTCGAATAAATTCAAGGACATATTCGAAGAAATTCTGACCACCGGTCGGAATGGTTTGTGGGTTCCGAACGGCTAGAGCGGCTGAACCTAATAAGATAGCAATTACAACCCAAGAAGTAATAAGTACTTGGCCGTGGACTTGGAAACCCCCGATTTTCCAATAAAAATGTTGGCCTACTTCCACACCGGATAGATCATATAATCCGTTTAGTGTGTTGATGGAACATGATAGAACATTCATATTGCCCTCTGACAAAAATAGAACTTTAAACAAAATTATTTTGATTCAACCATCTCTTTCTCGACTTGACTACTTGAATCGTATATTTTGAATACCAACTAATCAAATTATATTCCTTGTTATTTTTATCTCTTTTTTGAGATTAAGAAATAGTAACCGATTCGATAAATCTATGAAGGTTCCGAAATGAAATAAGTTATTTATCTTATTATTAATCACGGATTTCTTATATAGCCAGAACGTCCCTCACAAATTGCAAATACTAATTTGTTAAGAATTAATCGGATTGAAGATATAGCGTCATCATTCGCTGGAATCGAAATGTCTGCGAGATCAGGGTCACAATTTGTATCGATTAAACAAATTGTTGGAATTCCCAACGTGATACATTCTTGAAGGGCCGTATATTCTTCGTGCTGATCAACGATGATTACAATATCGGGTAACCCTGTCATATATTTAATCCCGCCCAGATATTTTTGCAAATGAGATAATTGTCTTTTCAACATAGCCGCATCTCTTTTCGGAAGACGGTTGAGTCCCCCTGTTTTTTGTTCGGTTCTCAAGTCTCTAAACTTATGAAGTCTCGTTTCTGTAGTGGACCAATTTGTTAACATACCACCGAGCCATTTTTTATTAACATAATGACACCTAGCCCTTATTGCAGCCCATGCTACTGAATCAGCTTCTTTATTTTTAGTTCCAACAATTAAGAATTGTTTTCCCTTACTTGCTGCATCAAAAACCAAATCACAAGCTTCTGATAAAAAACGAGCAGTTCTAGTAAGATTTATAATATGAATACCTTTACGTTTTGCAGAGATATAAGGTGCCATTTTAGGATTCCATTTCCTAGTACCATGGCCAAAATGAACTCCTGCTTCCATCATCTCTTCTAAATTAATGTTCCAATATCTTCTTGTCATTTCTCCCCACACTGCCTCCCCCCTTTGATTTGAAAAAAAAGCGAAGAGGTACCCTGAAATAAATAATTGTTCCGATGGAACCTTCTCTGCTACCGTAGATTGGCGTCGATACACAGTTCAAGCCATTATTCTTTTCTATTTGTTATTTTTTTATTACTATTATCAAATCAAATGACTGGACCAACGGATCCTTTTAAAAGAGAAAAGAAAGGGGTTAATCTGCTCTTATGGATCATTAAATCCTAAAAAAAAGATTGTTCTTGTGTATCATGGAAATTCTTTGAAAGGCAAGAATCTAATAATTTTCTATGGTAAAACAAAATATCTTTCATTTCCCCCTCTAATAGATTCTTTTTTTGGGGTTCAAAGGCAATGTTGTTAGGAATGTTGTTAGGTTCGTTTGATGGTGTTTTGAAGCCGCTACCAACAGGTATCATCCCCCCCAGAACAACGTTTTCTTTCAGGCCTTTCAACCAATCGATACGCCCCAGGAGAGCTGCTTTTGCTAAAACCCGAGCGGTTTCTTGAAAACTCGCTTCGGATATGAAACTTTGAGTATTCATAGATGCTCTTGTTATTCCCAATAAGACGGCTTGGTAACAGATCGCTTCTTCCAAAGCGCGCCCCATTCGTTCCGCTCGCAACAATCCAATAAGTTCTCCGGGCGAAAAAACATTAGACATTTCATCTTCTGAAACCAATACTTTTGATGTTATTTGACGTACAATAATTTCTATATGCCGATTATGTATCTGCACCCCCTGGGATCGATAAACCTTTTGGACCTTATTAACCAAAGAGATACGACTTTGCACTATAGTTAGCTCAGCACCAATCAAGAATGCCCAAGGAATTCCAAGAATTCTTGTTATACATTTATTCCAACTCTCAATCCTTTTTTCGAGATTCATCGATATTGAATCAATTGAACGCACTTCTAACACCTGTTCCACTTTTGGAAGACCTTGGGTTATATCACCAGATCTGGATTTTTCATATATAAATGTAACTAATGTATCTCCTTCGTAAAGGATTTCCCCATAATGCCCATGAACAGTTGCTCCTGGAGTAGCCAAATAAGGCTTAGCCGATCGTATTACCACAGAGTCAACTTGAAGAATTAGAACTTGACCCGATTTTAAATGCGGTCCTTTTTTGGCTATACATACATTTTCACAAAGAAACTGCCCAAGACTAACGATTGTAGATGTCTCTTCACAATAATTGTAATGGAGAAAATACCAATTCAAATTCAATGGATTCAAAATGATGTTACTGCACGAATAGGGATTATAAATTTTACCATTTTCATCCAGTAAATAATATTTAAGTATTTGAAAAATCTGTTTTAAATTATCAAGTTGCAAATAGTTAGTTACCAAGATCTGATTATGGGTTATTAAATGGGAAAATAAATCAAAATTATAAATTGGAAAGCCTGTTCCTAAGGGGCCCAACGAATTCCTAATTGGAATGAGCAGGTCCTTTTTGATTGATTCTTTTATCACATTGGTTGATTTTACATCGTTGAATGGGCCTATTCGAGAACAATTAGATGATGACAAAATTATCAAAGATTGAGATTCCTTATTTCGATTCAATAACGTATGAATAGTTCCTTGATTTGGATTAAGGGATTCTTGAATCCTTGGCTTGGGATTGGAATAGGAATAAATGGAAGAAAACGGATTGACATTAGCGCGATCTGATCCATTCTCAGAGATCAATCCTGAACCCGACAGATCATTTCTTTTTCCGGTATACGAAATAGGGGACTTCGCTAAGTCGATTCTTAGAAAATCTCTAATCAAACCATTTGTCCTTATTTCAACAAAGGAAGCACAGGCCTTTTCGATCTTTTTGTCTTGGTCCCAGTTCAGCACTAAACAAGTCCGAACTAATTGAATATTTGTGTCCCAAATTTCAAGAATTGGGTCGTAATAAAGGATATAATTGACAACTCGAAGTTGTAGATTATCACTTTCCTGCAAGAGATCCGGCGGGAAAAGTCTTCCTAAATTTATACCATCTGTTTTTTTATATGGGACTACAGGTTGAACCAAAACAAAATAATTTTTTTCATACCTGGAAAGTTTCATTCGTTGGATATAGAGCCAATTTTTCAATTTTTTGTATTCTTTGGAATTCTGTTTTCCCCCTCCTGGTGGTATCAATCGGAATGCCTTATTTGTCTTTCCAGGAAAATGGATATCTCCAGAAAAGATTATCAGTTTAATTTTTTCTGCTTTTTTCTTCACTCGGACCAATCCGCCTACCCGACTTCTTCGATTTAAAGTTATTTGTGTATCTACCCCAATAATACTATTGTGCCGTACCATTATGGAAGAAGATTCGGCCAAAATGTGGACTTCCACGGGAATAAAAAAAAATGGATTTACTTCCTTTTGGTATTTTGGCCAAAGTACATTGACTCCTCGATATTCAATCAAATCCTCTTCGTTGACGATTGAATTAAGTTCTCTAGTCTCATATTTAGTAAGTCCCGAGCTCTTTCTTATATATCGAGGATCATCAAAATAAGCAAGAATACTATTTCTACGGAGAATACCATTTCTGGGGATTTCAATTGAGATACCCGAAGAAGGTATGAGTGGGTTCTCTCCTTCTGGAATCGATTCGAGTGGGATGATGACTCTATTTCTTCGCCTCTTTGCCAATAAATCAGAATTCCCCTCGAGAATGGACGGATATCTGAGATTCCAACGACCAGTACATGTCATTCGATTAAGTTCTGAATAATCAGGAATCCTATCTCCTTTTTGATTTTTACCAGAAAAATACGAACTAAAAAATTTGTGTCTAACTTGATTATTAGTTACTGAGGGGTTAGAAATATATCTTCGCTTAACAGAAAGAGAATAAGCGTTTATTTGATCTTGATCCTTATGGATCGAACAGGGGCCTGGACTGGATCTCCAGGGCTCCCCTAATAATATCCATAAATGACTTGTTTTTGGTAAGAGATGAATATTACCATATGTAAATTCAGGTGCATGGTACACATCGGTATTCCAGTGCATTTCGCCCTCTGAGTCAGAATAAATATGTTTTCGAACTTTCTCTTTCAAATTCAAAGTGGATGTTCTCGCGCGAATCTCAGCAATGACTTGTTCTGATTCTACATATTGATCATTTTGAACTAAAAGAAAACTTTTGGGCGGAATACACACATTGTGTATAATATCTTCACTCTCAATAGTTACATATAAGTCTCTAGAACATAGAAAAGCAGGATGTCCATGACGTGTACGTGTCGGATGAACCAAATCCTCGTTGAATTTTATTTTTCCATTAGAAGGGGCTCGCACATGTTCTGCAGTACCCCCTGTGAATACTCCGCCGGTATGAAAAGTTCTTAATGTTAATTGAGTGCCCGGTTCTCCAATAGATTGACCTGCAATAATACCTACAGCTTCTCCCAATTCGACCAGGTCGTCATGAGCTGGACTTCGGCCATAACATAATTGACAAATCCACGACGTACTCCTACAAGTAAAGGGAGTTCGAATAGAGATTGGTTGTGCTCTAAAAGTTATGAATCTATTGACAAGTCCAACTCCAATATCTTGATTTCTAGTAGCAATGCATCGCGAACCTATATATACATGATCTGCTAATACACGCCCAATTAATGTTTGGATAAAAATCCTGTCCGCCATCATTCCATTTCGAGGACTTACAGAAATACCTCGGACGGTGCCGCAATCTGTTCGACGTACAACAATGTGTTGAACTACTTCAACAAGTCTGCGCGTGAGATATCCTGCATCTGATGTTCGGATAGCGGTATCCACAACTCCTTTACGGGCTCCGTAACAAGAAATAATATATTCTGTTAAAGAGAGTCCTTCGCGTAAATTGCTTTGAATGGGTAAATCAATCATTTGCCCTTGGGGATCCGACATTAATCCTCTCATACCTACTAATTGATGTACCTGAGATGCATTTCCTCTGGCTCCCGAAAAAGACATTATATGGACTGGATTAAAAGGATCGGTCATCCGAAAATTAGGATTCATTTCTTGTCGCAAATATTCACTTGTGGCATACCAGATCTCGATCGATTGACGTAATTTTTCTACCGCGTGTACATTCCCATAATGATGGTGTTTTTCCAAAATAAAACTTTGTTGTTCAGCGTCTTGAACTAGCCATCTTTTAGAAGGTATTGTTAAAAGATCATCAATTCCTAATGAAATGGATGCGGCGGTAGCTTGTCGGAAACCCAGAGTCTTTACTTGATCCAGGATATGTGATGTATATCCTATTCCATAGTGATCAATAAATCGACTAATAAGTCGTTTCATGGCAGTTCCGTCTATCATTTTATTGTGAAAGACCTGAGTGGGCCGTTCTGCCATCAGTACCTCCATATTGCGCTGAGTAGAATTTGACAATGGGTTTGAGTCAGTGATTGTAAAACTTCCTTTTCTAGATCTTGATTCACGTAGAAATTCCGCAATTGCAATTATAGTCCTAGTTAACCCGGTGAGACTCGAATTCCCCCTGGTAGCATAGAATTACAACAGCCCTGCCAAAACCCCTGTATGGCTTCTTCTATTTCTCGATAAAGAGAAATATGACCGAGAGTGGTTCGAATATATATATAAAGAATTTCTTTTTTTATACTTCTTACTATTAGATAGTGTCCATAAATCTCATAATAGGTCCCCAAAGATTCAT
Organism: Artemisia argyi; assembly: GCA_030686995.1. Classification (NCBI taxonomy): domain Eukaryota; kingdom Viridiplantae; phylum Streptophyta; class Magnoliopsida; order Asterales; family Asteraceae; genus Artemisia; species Artemisia argyi. Next base: position 10,546 of record JARVZY010001186.1, read on the forward strand.
AGTGAATTTCGATGGGAGTTTCTCTTGCAGCAATAACGCGTTGATCTAGTCGCCACCGCAGCCACAAGGGACTACCTAAATTGATGCGTTTTTGCCGATAAGCTCCAATTGCATCATAGGCATTAGAAAAAAAAGGTTCTTTTTTTTTTGTATACTTATAGTTATTATCTTCATTTTGATAGTTTATACGATTACATGGATTATACCTATTTACACAAATACCCCGACGATTTCCACTCGTTAAGAAATAGAGTCCACTAAGCATATCTTGAGTTGGTGCAGAAATGGGATCTCCAATAGTTGGAGACAAAAGATTCATATGAGAAAACATAAGTAAACGTGCCTCTGCTTGAGCCTCCAAAGATAAAGGCACATGAACAGCCATTTGATCCCCGTCAAAGTCTGCATTGAAGCCCTTACAAACTAATGGATGTAAACAAATAGCACGCCCTTCCACTAAAATGGGCAGGAATGCCTGTATGCCTAATCTATGCAGAGTAGGCGCTCTATTCAGCAATACAGGATGGTCATCCAGAATTTCCTGAAGTATTTCCCATACAATCGGTTTTTTTTTTCGAATTTGACTTTTAGCAACTCCGATGTTCGAAGCAAGATGTTTTCTAATTAGGTCACGAATTACAAATGCCTGGAAAAGTTCTATTGCTATTTCGCGAGGCAATCCACATCGATGTAATGAAAGTGAAGGGCCCACGACAATCACTGACCGCCCTGAATAATCAACCCGTTTACCAAGCAAAGTCTCGCGAACTCTTCCTTCTTTGCCTTCAATTACATCTGAAAGAGACTTGTAAACTCTATTATGATCATCCCTCATCGGTTGTCCGCAGATTCCATTATCAAGAAGTGCATCCACGGCTTCTTGCAGCAATTTTTCCTGAGATATTATTAATTCTTCTGGCGTAGCTATACTTGTTGTTAATAGATCTGTAAGAGTATTATTCCGATAGATAATTCTTCTATAGATTTCATTAATATCCGAGGTCACTAGTTTATCCTCATCTATATGATAGATTGGTCTCAACTCAGGAGGAAGAACTGGTAATAGACGCAAAACCATCCATTTTGGTTCTATATTTGTTCGAATAAAATGCTTAGCCAATTCCATGCGTCTAAGCAAAAAATCTTTTCTTCTTCCAACTTTTCGATCTTCCCATTCATTCCCTGTGGGTTCTTCTTCCTCCAATTCTTTCCATTCTATCAATGAAGAATCTATAATACTTCGTAAATCTAGATTGGCTAATTGTTGTCTGATAGAGCCCCCCCCGGTAGACATCTCTCGATTTCGAAATGTATCGAAGCTCCGGGTAGTAAAAAAAATGGGGATCCTGTATTTCCAGGGTTGGATTTCGTATTCCAATAAACCCCGTAATCGTAAAAAAGTGGGTTTTTTATCTATGGGCCTAGCAAAATAAAAATTGGGATAGGATCTCCCCCCCTCAAAATCGGACGTGAAAGTTTCCTTTCATCCGGCTCAAGTAGGTCAAAGAAAAAGAAAGGAGTTCTCGCTTTCAAATTTCAAATTATATAAAACTCCAAAAAGATCTACTCCTTACTCAAGTTTCCAGTGAAGACCAAGCAAAACTTCATTTATTCCGTCTTCTTTATTATTTTTATTTAGATTTTATGAATTCCTTAATTCAATTATGCCATAAATGAAATGTGAAATTCTTGAGTAGTCTACTTCCCCTTGAATGATGAATCCCGTAATTCTTAATTAAAGAGAGTACCGTGGAATTCATAAGGAATTTACTTGTCTATGTACTGTTCCATTCGATCTTTTAGGTCCCGACTTCACCTCGACGGTTAGGCCACGATGCCCTTAAAGTCTATATGCGATAGATAGACTCTTGTAACCATGACATCTTTTCTATTTGCTATTTGAACATAATTTCTTTCTAAAAAAAAAGAACTGCTTAATTCCACAAAAGAAAAAG
>JARVZY010001186.1:17500-19040 GCA_030686995.1 Artemisia argyi
ATGCCCGAGTGGTTAATGGGGACGGACTGTAAATTCGTTGGCAATATGTCTACGCTGGTTCAAATCCAGCTCGGCCCAACAATTCGCCAATCTACTATCAGATGGTATAACCCTCTTGTTCTTAAGAAATACCTGATACAAGACAAGAGAATAAAAAAAAGAATCTAAATTTTCTGCTAGATCTCTTCTTATTTCCCTGGGATTGTAGTTCAATAGGCTAGAGCACCGCCCTGTCAAGGCGGATGTTACGGGTTCGAGCCCCGTCAGTCCCGACGGATCCAATAAGTACATCAATTCGCCTCTCCATTTTCTGTGAAATGAAGGGACAGAGAGAATAATTGAATTCCGAAGGGGTTTCCCTCTATTTTTTTTTTTTCAGGATTCTCTCGAAGAAAGAACACACCCTAAAATAAAATGAAAATAACTAAAATAGTGAAGTTGACAGAATATTTCATCTTTTCGGCCGCGACTCGTCTTTCTCATACTTCTTTGTTTTGTCTTCCAAAGAAAAGAGGATCACTAAAATTTAAAACCTAATTCCTGTCTTTTTCCACTTCGCTTGTATTGTTTGTTGGTGGGGTTTTGTAGTTAATGGAAACGGACGGGTTAGATTATACTTCATTTGATGGTTCTAGAAGGAAGACCTAAGGTAGGTTATAGAAAAGAAAGAACAGAAAAGAAGGATAAATAAAGGAATTTTTGATTGGTCCGGGAATCCTATCTTGGATTCGGTATGGATAAAAGATCTTCATATGTTATATACTATTAATTCTCCACGACTAATTAATTTAATAGCTCAGATATTGTTATTCATGATATTGATCCGATTCAATATCATCGATAGGTAATGCATTCATTGAATTGACAGGTGAAAGATTTATCATCTCTATGGGATTAAATCCCGAGTTATTGTATTGTGAAATAAAAAAAAAACGATGAGATTATGGAAGTAAATATTCTTGCATTTATTGCTACTGCACTGTTCATTTTAGTTCCTACTGCTTTTCTACTTATAATTTACGTAAAAACAGTAAGTCAAAATAATTAATTAATTACTTTAAATGAAACTCGACTTCTGAATTCTTTGAAGAAATCAAAAGAAAAGTATTCTATTTTTGCTGAAATCAAGGGGCTATAATCGGCGATATTCTATGAGATCCGAGAGTATGGTAAGTAAGAAATTGCTTTATTACTTACCATACTCTCTATTAGTGTTATAGTAGTGTATAAAGTTGTACTTGACTTTCTAATAAAAAGGGTATGCTATATTAGCTTCTATCTTCAATCTTCAATTCAATATATGTAGTTATTAATCCATATTTGGAATTGACGTAGGACCCAATCTTTTCTTTCATACATTTATATATATATATATATTTATATTCCAATGAATCTGAAAACTTCCAATGAATCTGAAATAATTGTTTTACTGTTATAGAATACATTTCTCCACTAGAATCTAATGGAATTTCGAAATGAAGATATTTTTATTTGAAAATTATTTCAATTTAAATAAAGAATGCGTTGCAGAACGATCTAT
>JARVZY010011777.1:0-64680 GCA_030686995.1 Artemisia argyi
CTGAATATTTACTTACATTGTGTTATATCTCTGGACTTAAACTGGATCTCCAATGTTTACTCTTACGGTCAAATCCCAAAACTCTAGACGAAGTATTTTCATTGACCCGTGCGGCTAAAACATGTTTCGTAACCTAGATATTTGGGAATTTTTGAGGTCCAATCCTTTAACTTTGGGAGAATATTTCTTCCAAGCTCGTATCACGGAGGTTCATTTTGAGACAATTGCAAAGAAAGAGAAAGAGCACATCGTCCAAAAGAAAATAGATGTCATTCTACCATTAGAGGGTGATTTGTTTACCTAAGGCTGAAGGGTCATTGAATGCTGATAAATATATTTGAGTTGAAGAGGTTGTGGGTGGTGGCGAAGCACTTAAGGTTGGTGAGGATAAGTTGAATAGAGTGATATCGACACTTAAGGATGGAGGTGGTGAATTTGATAGTCGTTCGGATGAAATAAATTTGAATTTAAGTAAGGAATTAGCGAACTCTCAATCTGCATATTCTACATATCACCTTGAAGGCAAGGTGATTTTTGAAGGAGTGGAGAGTGTTATGGCATGGGTAGTGGAAGACAGAAAAATGGTGTTGTATTATGTCCAAGGCAAAGGAATACGAAAAAAGATAAAGACAAAGGCTGCAATTCAAAGAAAATTATGGGATCCCGAATTACACCAATGTTGCAGGAGGACGGACTGCCTAAACGACTCAAGAAGTCCAAACGTATGACATAAATATTATGTCATATAATCTATCTTTATTTATATGTATTTGTTTAGGACTGTTTTCATGTTTATTTAGGAAAGTCAATTAAAAATGTTTTAAGACAACACCTTGAGGGCAAGGTGGTTTCGAAGGAGTGAGGAATGATACGCCTGGGCCCGAGCCCATGGCTTATTTAAGTATTAGGGTTTTACCATACTTTGTCTTATAAATACTATTGTAATCATTTATTATAATCAATCAATTAAAGTTTAAGATAAACAAATCTCTAATTCTTCTCTTTATTTTTTAATGAGTTCGCACACGCTAATAGTACTGCCTTATCCTGATACAACCCCTAACCGGGTCATATCAGTTACACTCTTTAATTCTTTAGCATAGTACTTTCTTATGGTTTGAAATGTCAAGTTGCCAAGCGAGTAATTAAATGTGTTTAATTCTTTAAACACAAGTCGACTAAATAGAAGACTTGAGGAAAAGGAAAGATCACAAAGAATTTTAATATTAGCACAAATAAAATCTTGTACATAATTAAATGTGTGATTTAGATAAATAGTCGTATTTACTTATTTGAGATTTTGGCCATTTTGGTGTGCACGCAACCTTTTTTGCGCGCCAAATTTTTAAAAAAGAAGACTGATCATCTTAAAGCATCATAATTAATACTTATTTGTGTACGGAAAAAACAATGCTCACTGAATTTTTTTATCACTACAATTGTATAATAAAAAAGTTGTTATTTGTTAAAGAGTTAAAATATATGACCTGAAATTTTGACAGGCGTAAATTTATTGTCAGAAATAACGTATTAGATTAAAAAGCATGTTTCATCAGAAATATTTATTTCAGTATATCTATCACCGCAATGAACGAGTACCATGCTAGTATATATTATGTGTGAAACATGTGAGTGTCTGGGCAAACTTAAAGCTAGCAATCCTTTATTCTTGTTCTAAGGAAACAGTTTTGGATAGTGAATTGTTGTCGTTTAGTTGGTTCAAAATTTTTTTTAATTTCGTGTGTTTAGTTTGTAGAAAAGGAGAATATTAATTTTTCACAAAATATAATAAATGTGTTCAAATCAAATTGTAGGGGAAAAAATGACGCATTTTGCATTATTAGATGATGAAAATATACAAAGGGCCTTAAAACTCCCTAAATTTTTGTGAGCTTACTAGTCCCCATAACTATGAATTCAACCCAACAGAACTTTTTCGTATTCTTCAATCAATACAAACAACAATCAATTTTCTTTAATAGACAAATAGTACAACGAGTACAAAGACCTTCTCTACCCCAAACATTAATAGACTAGATAAGATTTTAAACTAGCAATTTTAAGTGTAGAATTTTTGGATTGGCACATCAAGTAAATTGTAAAAACCATTCACACAGTCTATTTATTTTAAGAAAACTTACTTTTATAAAAATCTTTTGACATGAATATTTCTCAAGAAACTCAAACCCAAAAATTTAACGGAAACCATCCAAGATTTGGATGACTTACGCTAAACTCTTTGCATAAATTATCTTGACATAGATAATATTCATTAAGCTTTTGCTTTTTGAAAAGGTGATTTGTGCTAATAATTTTTTTAATGAATAATTTGTATCAATATGGACAATCAAAATAAACATAATTTCGAGTTTTCACTTATTCAACTTGTGTTTGTTACGACTACACTTTCTGTTATTACAACAATACTATAGTTGTCAAGAAGACTTAACGTCCATTTCAATATTTTCAATAGTTCTACAGAATAAAACAAAGGGGTTCATTTTAAAATTAATTGGTAAGTGAAAATGTAGCACATCAAATATATATATGCTAGTTTTATTATTATATATTCAGGGACAAACCTATAATGGTGTCAGGTGTGACACGGCTACACCCGATTTTAGGTCACGAAGTGCAATTTTTTAAAAAAATATTGATTTTTGGTGCAGGCAACCTTTGATAATTTTTTTTTTTTTTACTATTTTCGCTCTAATATTGTAACTTTAGTTAATCAAAATGGTAATTGTGCAACATCCTCTTGAAAATTTTAGGTCCGTCCGATTTTTATTGATGTGTGATTGTGTTTGCAAGCTTCAAACTGTATGTAACGAGCGTGTTTGGTTGTTTTATGGTCGGATAACACATCAACGTCACATCAACATCCACTCACACTAATAAATCAACCGCTAAACCCTTATAATGGTTGACAATTTCATTATAATTTACATATATCTCGTTTAAACACAAACAAAACTAAAATACTCTCACACACGCGCAAGAATCCCTTTTTCTTTTTTGTTTTGGTGAAGCTGATACCCAAACCAACCCAAGGTTGTGTGTAGCTAGGTTGATGCTTTTTATGGCCAGCCTAAGAGAGGATAACACGGATAGACAGATAATAGTGAGTATAATTGTGTCTCTTGGAACCTTACACAAACCGACACTGTATCATTAGCATCATTAAGAGCATTTACAAAACGTGACTGGTACATGAAGTAGAAAACTTCACTAGCATGTTCCATTGTCATGTTTCAAACGTCAAATGTAAAACTCTTTTATAACTCGCTATCTTAAACATTGTCTGAATACATTTGACAAAATAGTACATATGTGCTACTGTAACGCGTTATAAAATATCTAGGCAAGTAGTACATTTATTAGCATAATATATGTAGCCAAGTTGAGATGGCTTTTTAAGGTCAAGTCTATTTCTATACTTTCACCTTATTTGGAAACATGGGAACATGGACGTGACCAATTTCATTTATATTCCTTGCACTTTAATTTCTTGTCAACACTATGTGATTATGTTGTAACAAATTTTATTTGCAAGTCATGTTCTTTAGGATAATCGAACATATGTAAACGTTTCAAGCAGTTTAACATTACATTGAGAAATAATATATCCTAGCAATTTTATACCTGATTATCGACAATTGAAAATTAGAAGCAATTGTAAAGATGGCTCAGATGTGAGTGTACTTGTACCCTAAACTATGACATTGGTGTAACAAAAACACATTCACATATTGCCGTCCATTTTTTTCACAGTTGATTTTCTAATTCTAATCGGGAAGAAAATGATTGAGAGATCGAAATGTGTAACTAATTTTGTGTCTATATGCATGTTGCATTGATTTATCTATTTGTGAAGAAGTGAGTCCTTCTACTATTATTAACAGGATGCTACAATGTAGATTTATGCATACAATTAGGTATAATAATTAGTCAGGAAAATGATTATTTAGCGAATGCATTATTAGACATGAAGTGGAAGATAGGTCATAAATTGGTGCAGATGCATTTTTGTAAAAACTATAGATCAGCTCTAAAACTACAACCACAACACAAGATTTCACCCAACCAACCACACCTTGGTGAATATTCTTATTACTAATAAAGTCAAGAAGATGAGTCCACAACTGTGTGCTCACCAAACAGATACAAAAGAAAGTAAACTGCCCCCTTCAGAAGGATTCAGTTTATCACACTACAAGAACCAAAAATACAACTGAACCTCACTACACACTCTCAATCCTATACTAATACCAGAACCAGATGATCACAATAACACCAAGACAATAAGACTGAATTTCAATGAGAGAGTAAACCCTAATCATAATTTTGTAAGATGAAGATATGAGAGAGAGAGGCTGGGACATGAGCTTATATAGCATCAATTTACACTTCAGTCCTTCATGTTTAGAAACCTGCTAAACAAAGCTAAAAACACCAAACTATGAAAAATAAGTACAAGAATAGTCCCTGTACTTATAAACCATGAGAGTGAATAATAAAACTACAATATCCAACACCCCCTCTCAGTCTCATGGCTTAAACATGTCCACAAGACCAAGTTTCTCACAAAACCACTTATGTTGAGTTATACTCAACCCCTTTGTAAAACCATCTGCAACATTATATGCAGAACCAACCTTCATAGTTTTAATCACACCATAAGATACTTTCTCTCTTACTAAATGAAGATCAATTTCAAAGTGTTTAGTTTTTTAATGAAAAATTGGATTAGCAGCTATTTGAATAGCTGAACTACTATCACAAAACAAGTTTATTGGTAACAAACGCTCAATATTTAGATCTTTCAGTATTTTATTTATCCAAATAATTTCACAAGTAGCAGATGCAAGACATCTGTACTCTGCTTCAGCAGAAGATCTAGATATAGTTGCTTGTTTTTTACGTTTCCATGAAACAAGATTATTGCAAAAATAAACACAATAACCTGAAACTGACTTTCTAGTTTTTAAACACTTAGCCCGATCTGCATCAGAAAAAGCATGCAAGCTAAATTTTTTTTCCTTTATTAAACTGAATACCAGTACCTGGACCTTGTTTAAGATACCTCAACACTCTTAAACCTGCATTAAAATGAGACTGCAAAGGAGCATGCATATGTTGACTCAAACAATGCACAGCATAAGCAATGTCAGGCCTAGTAACAGAAAGATATATCAAACTTGCCTACCAGTTTCTGATACTCAGTCAAATTAGTGATAAACTTATCACCATTAGATTCAACATGATTCAAAACCACATTCTGCTGTAAAGGTGTAGCAGCAGGCTTACAAGCCAACAAACCATATTTACTAAGAAGCTCAAGACAATATTTTCTTTGAGTTAAACAAACACCACTATCATTCTCAAGAACTTCAATACCCAGAAAGTACTTAAGAACACCAAGATCTTTAATCATGAATTTAGAATTTAAAAACTGTTTAAATTTTTCAATTTCAAGGTTATTATTCCCAGTAATGACCATATCATCCGCATAAACAAGTAAAGCCATAAAAACATCTTTATCATGCTTAACATACAAAGAATAGTCATTTTTACTTTGAATAAAACCATGATCAACCAAAACAGAAGTTAACTTCTCATTCCATTGCCTAGGAACTTGCTTCAAACCATACAAAGACTTAAGAAGTCTACAAACTTTAGTTTCATCTGTATCATAATAACCAGGTGGCAATTTCATATAGACTTCTTCATGAAGATCATCATACAAGAAAGCATTATTAACATCAAGTTGATAAAGAGGCCAATCATTAGTAACAGCTAAATTAATTAAACATCTAACAGTGACCATCTTAACAACATGACTAAATGTTTCATCAAAATCAACACCTTCTTTCTGCCCAAAACCTTGAGCAACCAGTCTAGCTTTATACCTATCCACTTCACCAGAAGACTTATACTTAATTTTCCAAATCCATTTAGAACCTATAGCCTTTCTACCAGGAGGTAAGTCTGTAACCTCATAGGTATTGTTCCTATGTAATGCTTCCATTTCAGCATCGATAGCCTCATTCCATTTTGGATTAAGACTAGCCTCTTGGTAAGACTTTGGTTCAACAGACTTATTCAGAGTGGTGGTAAAACAAACATTTCTAGCAGACAACTTAGAGTAAGCAACATACTTTTCAAGACCATATCTACTAGAACTAGAGACAATGTAATCATTAAACCTAATAGGTTGAGACTTATGTCTAGTAGATCTCCTAAACTCAGTCTGAGGTTCTTCCTCAGTGTTGCTAGGACCCTCACCATTTTCGTTTTGTAAACCATTGCCCTCAGAGGTAACCAAATTATCTTCTATTTGGGTTGCAATGGCATCTGCTTCATCCTAAACTGTGTTAACACAGTCATCAGAAGCAGTTCCTCTATTGCCATCCTAATTAGAAGGATCCCCCTCTTCATCATTAGGACTTTGAGGACTATTGTTGTCAAAAAAACTTAAACATTCAGAATCTGTTCCACCAATCTCATTTAGATCAAGAGAATGTTCATTACAAGATTTCATTGTAAAAGGAAAGATAGTTTCATAGAACTTCACATCTCTTGAAAACAAGAAAGTTTTCTTGTCAATACTATACAATTTATAAGCTTTTTTCTCAGTGGAAAAACCAATTAAAATACATTTATCAGACCTTGGAAAAAACTTATCAGTATTATTTAAAACATTTGCAAAACACAGACATCCAAAAGCCCTCACATGAGAGATGTCAGGGTCCTTACCATACACTATTCTAAAAGGGGAAGCATCATACAAGACAGAGGAGGGAAGCCTGTTAATCAAATAAACAGCAGTTAAAATACACTCAGGCCACATAGACAGAGGAATCCCCCCTGAAACATAAGACTCCTAGCCACATTCAACAGGTGTCTATATTTCCTTTCAGCAATCCCATAAGAAACTGCATGAGTCTAACAAGGTGATTATGCTTTAAGAGTATCCTCATGAGCAGCACAAGTACAAGCAGGAAAGAGAGTCAGAAAATCAAACTCTCTCCAAAGGGAGTTGAGTTTATGATAATATTCTGGGATAGACAAATCACCTTGTTTTAACTCATTAGTCTTATGAACCAAATTAAAAATAACAGAACCATCCATTTTGTCATAAGTTTCTTTAATTCATCCAAAACTTCAGATGCAATCTCAGAATAGACTTGTCCAAGGTACAACTTTTGGGACAAAGATCCAAGAATCCATCCTAAAACAATAGCATTACATCTTTCCCATTGCTGAGAAAGTACAACACTAGTAACAGGTTTAACACAAGTACCATCAATAAAACCCATTTTATTTTTCCCTCTTAAAGCAATTTTCATTGCAGTAGACCACATTTTTTATTTTCAGCACCAGTCAATTTCACATTAACCAAAGCTAAGTTGGAATTATCATTAGCATGCAAATAAAGAGGATTACCAGCATCTAAACTACTAATAAGAACTTGTTCAGCCATAATAACAGAACAAGTAAAAAGAAGCAGACAAACAAAGAATAACTAATCAAACAGATAATCAAACAACCTAACAAAACAATTAAACCAATAATCACCAGACTTCCAAGACTACCCAAGAACCTATCCTCTAACGACCTAGACTCAAACAACAGACTTAAACTACAAAGAAAAACTAAAAACTCACACCCAAATCAAACTGAAACACCCAGTTTCACACCTGTCAGGGGGAAGAGCAGGTATCCTTGCTTCTCACGGAAGTAGGGCAAGATGTTACCACCTGAGTTTGCAGTTTCACCACTAAAGTGTTCAGGGGTTTAAAGGAAGAAAGAAACTTACAGAGCTCTGAAATCACAGTGGAAATACCAAGTACCAAACACCAACAGCCTTGATTCACTTAGTCAAGACTGTTGATAACCAAGATAATCAACCAGAAACCTCTACAGATCACCAAGAATCAAGATCCCTAAATTTCAAATTAGGGTTTCAAGAAACCCTAACCGAAAAAATCAAGAATCACCAAAACCGTTGAGAAAATCAACGATTCAACCCTCGGCCGTAAAGAAACCAGCCACAATCAACTCCAATTGCAAGCCAATCAAAAAACCCCCAAATCTTGACCAAACCCTAAAATATCAAGAGCCAACGGAGATCAAAACCGAGGCTCTGATACCATGTAAAAACTATAGATCAGCTCTAAAACTACAAAAACAACACAAGATTTCACCTAACCAACCACCCCTTGGTGAATATTCTTATTACTAATAAAGTCAAGAAGATGAGTCCACCACTGTGTGCTCACCAAACAGATACAAAAGAAAGTAAACTGCCCCCTTCAGAAGGATTCAGTTTATCACACTACAAGAACCAAGAATACAACTGAACCTCACTACACACTCTCAATCCTATACTAATACCAGAACCAGATGATCAAGATGATCACAATAACACCAAGACAATAAGACTGAATTGTAATGAGAGAGTAAACCCTAATCGTAATTTTATGAGATGAAGATATGAGAGAGAGAGGCTGGGACATGAGCTTATATAGCATCAATTTACACTTCAGCCCTTCATGTTTAGAAACCTGCTAAACAAAGCTAAAAAAAACCAAACTATGAGAAATAAGTACAAGAATAGTCCCTGTACTTATAAACCATGAGAATGAATAATAAAACTACAATATCCAACAATTTTTGTACCTTGAAATTTGACTTTGTCAAGAATAATATGTTCCTAACGATATTTATATAGTACTAAAACGATTCTGAAGCATTTTAAAACTTTTTATATCTTGAAAAACATACAAGAGAACATATATTCATTCACCTAATTAGTTACTGATCTTGAGTTTACAATACAAAAGACTAAAAAAGGAAATATTCTTCTTGACACGAAGATGAATTCTTAATGTTTAAAAGACTAGATAAATTTTTAATGGGTTGTACTATACACACACCCCAAATCTCCTATATGCACACCCTTTTTTGCATATGAGGTTGTACTGTGTAAATAATGGTGTTGTACTATGTGCATAGCGATTTGTAAGATGTCCTATAAGGGTTGTTGCTATAGCAATCCCATTTTTAATGTTTTCGTTTTACTTTCGACAAAGAGTACAACAAGTTCAAAGACCTTCTCCACCCCAAACATTAATAGACTAAATAAAATTTTAGATTAGAAATTTTAAGTGCCGAATTTTTGTATTAATGCATTGTGTAAATTGTAAAAAAAACTATTCACACAGTTTATTTATTTTAACAAAAACTTACTTTTACAAAAAAAAAAAACTTTGACGTGAATAATTCTTAAAAACTCAAACCCAAAAATCTAACGGAAACCATCCAAGATATGGATGACTTCTGATAAACTCTTTGCATATATTATCTTGACATAGATAATATTTGTTAAGCATTTGCTTTTTTAGAAAAGTGATTTATGTTAATAATTTCTGACATAAATAATTTGTATCAATATGAACAGATTTTCTATTTTTCAGTTATTCAATTTGTGTTTGTTGCGATTACATTTTCAGTTATTACAACAATACTATCATTGTCGGGAAGACTTAAACGTCCATTTCAATATTTTCAATAGTTCTACAAAATATTACATAGTGGTTCATTTTAAAATTAGAGGTTAATTGCCTGAAAGTGTATTTAACTTATTATTCTTTATAGTTTTGTGTAGCGGATCTTTTTTCCTGTTAAAACATTAAATTTTGAATTTTTGCTTTTTGTGTATCCTATGATCATTTTACCCTGAGTATCAATATACTACGTATTTGTTAACAACTATATTGATACCGAGGGGGTAAAATGGTTATCTTCACAAGCAAAATACATAGAAAAACATGAAATCAAAATTTTTGTGTTTTAATTGGAAAAGAAAAGTCCAATACATGGAACTATAAGAATGATATGTTAGATATATTCTCAGGCAATTAACCCTAAAATTAATGGGTAATTGAAAATGTACCACATCAAATTTATATGTTAACTTTAGCGTTATATTTCTATTGAAAACTTAAGATTGCATGTAATAAGTGTGTCGTTGTTGTGTGATCGGATGCTACATCAGCGTCACATCAACATCACCAGCAAATCAGTCACTAAGGGTGCGTTTGGTAGGAGGAATCAGAATGAGAGAATGATATTTGGATATAACTGCAAATGTTTGGTTAAGGTATGCATCTTTTAAATATCTGAATGAAAGATATAGATTATCCATATTCCATAGTAGTCACAAGGGTAAGGTATGAAACTTTTATACATGAGGGCCCTACCTATATCCATACTCATACTCATTGTGATTTATGGCTACATACCAAACGCACTTTAAACCTTCGTAGTAGTTAACAAATTCATTATCATTTACATATATCTCATTTAAACACAATAATACTATAGAAAAGTGAATTATGGAGAAGAAACTCAATTTCATTAATTGTGAAATGAAGACTTACAAAGTATTTAAAGAGATACAAGGCGCCTATTAACTGTTAATAACATAAATACAAAATGTTACAATTCTAACCATGAACTATTTACAACTTGACAAACAGAGATAAAATTATACCTCTACATCCCCCCCCCCCCTCAAGTTGGAGGCTCAGAGAGTCCCAACTTGTTGACAAGATAATTGTGTTGCACTTTGCCCAATGCCTTGGTCATAACATCTGCAAGTTGAGATTGAGTGGGGATATAAGCAGTTTGTAAGAAACCTTCATGAACTTTGTCTCTTGTAAAGTGGCAATCAATGTCCAGGTGTTTTGTTCTGTCATGATAACATGGATTTGCAGCTTTCTGCTGAGCTGACTTATTACCACATAATAGAGTAACAGGGTATTGAGTTGGAATATGCAGATTCTTAGTAAATAGCTCAACCATAAACCATATGAGTTCATATGTAGTGGTAGCCATACTCCTATACTCAGCTTCTGTTGATGATCTAGACACTGTGACTTGTTTCTTAGTTTTCCAGGATACCAAGGAATGTCCCATGAATATGCAATAACCAATAAGAGACCTTCTAGTCATCAAGCAAGAAGCCCAATTAGCATCTGAAAAACCAGTTAGTTTGAGGTGTGGTTGAACAGGATAGAAATGGCCCTTAGACACAGTCCCCTTTAAGTACTTTAGGAGATGTAGAGCAGCTTGCATATGCACATCTTTAGGAGTAGACACAAACTGACTTAGGTGTTGGATAGTATAAGAGATGTCTGGCCTGGTCATTGTTAAGTACAAAAATCTTCCAACCAACCTTCTATATGACCCTGGATCCTTTAAAGGTGTTCCTATGTTGAGTGACAATTTTAATTGAGTAGGAAGAGGAAATTCCTTTGGCTTTGCAACAGTCAACCCAACATCTGTAAGAAGGTCCAGGATGCATTTTTTTTGTTCAAATAAGTTCCAGCATTAGTTCTGCATATCTCAATGCCCAAAAAGTATTTTGCCAATCCAAGGTCTTTAATAGTGAACTGTTGATCAAGGGCATGCTAAAGAAACTTGATCTCATCAGGACAATTGCCAATGATTAACATGTCATTAACATAGACCAAAAATGCAATGAATTGACCATTTTTATTCTTGACAAACATAGAATAATCATTCTTGAACTGCACATATCCCAAACTTATCAAAAACTTAGTCAACTCATAGTTCCCTTTCCTGGATGCTTGTTTGAGACCATAAAGTGACCTTTTGAGTTTGCATACCTGACCAGGACCAGCTTTTGTGTACCCTTTAGGTGGAACCATGTAAATTTCTTCATCAATGTAGCCATGTAGAAAAGCATTATCAATGTCTATTTGATGCAAATCCAACTCCTTTGCAGTTGCCAAAGCAATAAGTACTCTAACAGTCGCCAACTATGCAACTGGAGAAAAAGTATGTTTATAATCTTGACCTTCTCTCTCATTGAAACCTCTAATTACCAATCTAGCTTTTAACTTATCCACAGTTCCATCTGGGTGATATTTGGTCTTAAATACCCACTTGGAAGTTATAGCTTTGTGACCTTTAGGCAATGTAGTTAGCTCCCAAGTTCCATTTTTCTCTAGGGCTGCAATCTCCAAATCCATAGCATCCACCCACCCTTGTTCAGTCGCAGCTTGCTTATAGCTAGTTGGTTTAATGTGAGCAAATACATTGCATAAAATGCTATGAATTCAGGTGGTACATCTTTGAAATATTCTTTGCCAAACAAGGGGTATTGTGGTGGTGCAGAACAAAAATTAGTTGAGTTGTGTGCAAACTTGGAAGTAACAAAGTCTTTCAACCATGCAGGCCTTGAGGAAGCTCTTGAAGACTTTCTTGAAGGTATAAGATTGGTAATGGAAGGAGGTGATGGTGCATTCACATGTTGCTCTAGCTCAGAAGGACTATTTGGGTCAACACTATCAGGAATACTAGTAGAAGCAGGAACATTTGGAATTGGTGGTGCAATATTGGTAGGCATGACCAGAGGATCATCATCAGTTGTAGACCCTCCAAACACAGGAAAAGAAGGCTCCTGAGAAACTGATACTGAACAGTTTGAGCCTTGAAAGGGAATAGTTTTTCTTCAAAATGAACATCTCTACTCAAGAATACCTCTTTGGTCTCCAAATTATACAACTTGTATCCCTTCTGATTAGAAGGATAACCTATGAGAACACACTTGATTCCTATGCTTTCAAATTTATCCTTGTGTAACTTAGTCACAGCAGCATAGCATAAACATCCAATAACTCTAAGATGATCAAAACTTGGAACTTTACCAAAAAGAACTTCAAGTGGTGACTTCCAATTCAACTTTTCATAGGCATTTTATTGATCAATGATGCGTGGGAATTGCACCAAGCTTTACCTCTCGAGGGATCTCGAGAAGCTTACAACCCCCACCAGGCAGTGTACCTGATCGTTGTAGTATAGTATAGTGACAAGTACCGGGGGATTGATCGTTCAACTCAGGAATAGTGTCGCTAGGATTAGAAAGCCTAAAAACTAGATGCAATCAAAATAAAATAACAAAAATGTAAATAAACTAAATTAAACTAGTGGTGTGAGCAATATATGGGAGAATTGTGTATACTTAGATTTCAATACTCCCTAGATATCTTTTATAGGTTAATTACTTGTTATAGTTGTGTGGATGACGGGTTATATTCCTTAATACCAATCATGGGGTAGCGTACTTACTTCCCCAATTCTACAAGCTCCTACTTCACTCCTATGTCGAGCCGGCTAAGAAGCTCCTAACATGGGATCACTAGAATTCGCTCATGCATTAAATACAACCATAAAAACCTAGTACAAATCGGTTCATGTTTCTTAAAACGTTCAAGCAAGTTACACAATGAAAATCTGCCAGTTTTCTGAAGCCTAACATTGAAATCATTCATCCATTACAATTATAAACAAGCAATCAACCTATAATCAACATCTAGGTTTCATTACATCTAAGAAAACACACAAAAGATCTAGCCTAGCATGTTAAAATCAAGACAAGCATAAGATATATTCAAACAACACATAGACATATTGAATGAATTGAAAGAGAACTTATCTCAACTGAATATGAAGGGTTTCAAGGGGTGAAAACCCTTGAAAATACTGTTACAAACGACCTAGGGTTTATTAGGTTCGGCCCTAGAATTCTCCACACAAGTTCCTCTCTTCATGAATGAAAAATAGAAAAGTATATATAGATTTTGTGAGGTGATGGCGTCAAGAGTAAAATTCTGACGCCGTCATCTCGCCGCCAATAAAGTTCTCGGACTGCCTTGATCTGGATCTGAGGCCGTCATGTGTAATTCTGCTCCAGGCCGTCACCAAATTTACTCTTGACGCCCTACTTCTGACGCCGTCACGTTTTCTCTGGGCCGTCATCCATTTTGCTCCTGACGCCGTTATAAAATTCTTCTTGACGCCGTCATCTACTGTTCCAGCAAGGAAAATCAAGACTTTGCCGTTTTCTTCACTTTTATGCTCCAAAAACGTCTAAAATGCTTCCTTTTCCAGAATTCACTCTCAAAGTACCTAAAATCACAAAAATAACGATTTAGGGCAATATTTGATCAAATAAATTCAATTTTGGGCTTAAATGACCCCCTAAAAACGGTTCTTTTTCGCCTCATCATATACCCTTACACTTGAGATTTGCTTGTCCTCAAGCAAATGCGCTTTTATTTTAATCAAAATACAAGTTAAGGGCCATTTAACACTAATATAAAAGTAATTACAACAAATAATCGTTCCACTAAAGACCAAAGACAAGCACGGAGGTCATACACTAGCACCTCACAAATAGTGTTTAGATACTCGCATCTCTCGGGTGTAATAAAGTATATATCACAATATGAAAATGGAAAACATCTCTCACTACCTGTTATAGCAAAATAGATTACCATGGGCTTGGGAAAGGATCAAACCTCCACCACATGGCGTAAGCACCTAGGATAAACTATCAAAGAGGTCTTTTTAAAGGGTTGTAACGTTAGGTGTAGGGGTTTTGTTGGATATAGGCAATCTTTACTGGTGGCGAGTTAATAATCTTGGTCAGTTACATGTACAATGTGGCGTTGCTAAGCCAAGACTAGACTCGACTTAAGCTAATAAATGAAAAATAACAAGAACATAAAATAAACATAGAATGAAACGGGATGGTAGTCCGTATGTTTTTTCTCTTTTCTTTTTCTATTTTTTTTTTCTTTTTCTTTATTTTTTCGATTTTTTTTTTTTTTTTTTTTTTTTTTTTTTTGCATACACTCTTACCCTACCATCCAAAATAATATATCATAGGGAATGAACATTCCCCTTACACTTGAATTTTTACATACTTTACAATAAACTAATCTAATGACTCGACTTAAGATAATCAAAACACTTGAAGTACTTTTTAGATTAACGTACGTACGGGGTTAATAAATGATTTTCTTCCCCATTACTCCATAAAATAAGTACTTTACCCATGAGTCCCATGAGTCCCAAAACAATATGTACAAGATATGACTCGACTTAGCAACCATGTAATCAATTAGATAATTAACTAAGGGTTTAAACATATAACAATAATGCACTAAAGATGAGTGCATACACGGAAGGCTAAGGCGATTTGGTTGTACATTTAAGTGGGGTATAACAAATTCTTCCTTTAAGTAAGATGCTTAAAGGTAGAAATGAAAAGATAGGCTCGGAGGGGTGTACTAGGGGTTTCGTGTACTAAAAATGAGTACAACGCTAAGGGTGTGCGAAAAATTAATTGACTTAACTAGTCAAGTAATATGACTTAAATGGTCAAGTAATTATGATACGGGTTTAACACAAGGGTGATCCTAATGTCTCTTATCATGTAGTAAATCCTACCACACGAATGTAGTCTCACTAGAGGTCTCGGGATGCATCACTAACGCAAGTTCTAGAATCTAAATGCTACCGGTACACTCATAAGCACTAATAGTAAATGCTTTTCCTATCAAATCTAAAGACGAACCTCACATATTTGGGTGAAAATTTTTTCTAAATGATACGGTTTTGTGCTAGTCATACAACTCCCATCCATGAGACGCTTGCTACGGCTAAAGTTTCACTCCTAAATGTTGTAAAAAATTTTAAATTTGGTGCTAAAATTACACTAACAAGTATTTCTCTTAGTTTTATTACACACCTACGATCAAACAAACAAACTCAAGCGAAAGTGTATCCTATGAGGTATCATCATTTTACCCTTCCCTTACACTTAGGATGAACATTGTCCCCAATGTTCAAGTAAAGATTGTAAAAGTAAAACAGGTAAAAGAATAAAATCAAATACTCCCCTGATTCGCTCGGTATGGATAATATGGTAACCAGGTTAGATCTTCCTCCAAGAAAATGAACAATCAAAGCTTCCCTTCCAGAATATAAATCATCTTCTTGTCATACATAACCTGTTAAACCTGAGAAAACAAACAAGGCAACCTCGTGTAAAATCGGCGGCAATCTATATATGCTAACAAATCCTAGAAAACAAAGTAAGATATAATGCTTGTGGAATGATGTTTGCAGATTTCCTGGAGATTATAAAACTAAAGATTCAACAAAAACTTTAAGACTCCGTTAGAAAAACAAAACTGGTAACATTTCCAGATTTTTACACGTGACGCCGTCAGGAGTTTCTTCCTGACGCCGTCAGAAGTGACCTGCAGAAATTTTTATGTTAAGTTTCCAGAAAATTTCTGGAAAAACTTTGTCCTACTTCCTGGAAAATCCTGCAAAACATCATTATGACTCGATACAAGCATTTGACTCTAACAAATATGAATATACATGTTCATTTAATATTGTGGAGAATCATGATCGGTTTCATTTCTTTAAAAACATATTTGGGGTTTCCTATTACACTTATCTTTTGCGAAATACCTTTGGATGAAGTTAAGACTAAGCCAAACAACAAAATAAAGTATTTTCACCATTTTAGTTTGAAACATGATCTACCAACAATAATAATAAAGCATGCATACGGAAACAAATAACAATTAAACAATATAAAAATCACACAAAGGATGGGTTGCCTCCCAAGAAGCGCTTTTCTTTATTTACGAGTCTTGTAGCTAGACTCAAGGTCATGGATTACTACGTGACCTCATCGTTGGTCTCACTCTCTAGGTCATCTCCTATATCATTTTTATATTCCGGACCTAGTTGCAAGCATTCTTTGTAGAAACCAAGTATCTTATTCATAACATATTCAACTCCTCTACGTCTATCCTCATCATTCCTATAGTAAACCGCTTGTTTGTGTTCCTTTTCTATGTTTGATAGGAGGCGGTATTGTTCAATCTTATAAGGCATTTGGTAAGCAATCTCATCATTCTCTTTCTTGAACCTAACTATCCCTAGAGTCGGATCATAACTCATCTTAGAAGTCTCAACGAATGGCTTTCCGAACACTACTTGACTTAGGTAATCATCTATCACCGGACGAGTATCCTCCACTATCACAAAGTCGGTCTCATAAGTGAAGTTTCCAACAATCACATGCAATCTTTTCACTCTTCCTACAAAATTACTTATCAGATTCTTATTGGGCATCATCCTATAACCAAGTTGTTTCTTCATTACCCAATTATAATAAGTCCTAGTCATGATGTTTATAGGAGACCTAGGATCGATATAAGCTTTCCATACATGCATATGCCCAATGTTTCATGGTATGTTGATGTTAGAGGGATCACCTACTTTAATAAGGGGTAAACCAAGGATATATGGTGTCTCGGGATCATCGAATAAATCTTTGTGATATTCCCGTTCTTCCTTGGTGGGCAACTTATCACAGTATTCTTCTATGTTTTCTACTTCCTCTAACTTCTCTCCCTTATCAACCTCAACTTTCTTAATATCATCCTTAGTCTCGGTTTCTACTTCAACTTCATCCTTATCACTTTCTCCTATATTCTTATCTATTGGCTTAATGGTGACAACATTGACAAAGTGAACGTGTTTGGATGACAAGGGGTCCTTAATTTGGATTCCACTATTTGCGTCCCTAGTGTCCTTCCTAGGTGTAGTTAACGCTTGGTTGTTGAGGGCTTGCAACAAGTTGTCAATCTTACTGATCATCTCCGTTTGTTGTTGGTTGAATTCGGTTTCAAACTTAGCTATGCGAGCTTCTTGAGATGCCATAAACTTGGACATCAATCTTTCAAGATTGTTGGTACTACCATAGTTATTAGAAGGATTGTTGTTGAAAGCATGGTTGGAGGGTGGACCGTTTGGTTGGTAACGATTAGGCGGATTGTAAGGATTGTTTTGGTTTTGTTTCCACATAAGGTTCGGGTGATTTTTCCAAGAGGGGTTGTAGGAATCACCGTAAGGGTTTGGCTCGGCCTTGAAAGTGTACCACTTATCTCCCGCTTCGTCGGTACGTGAGGATGCGTAGTCCGCAAAAGCTGTTCCGGGGAGTTCCACGCAATCACGAGTGTCATGGGGACCACTACATAATTCGCATGAAGAAGTGATTTTGTTCACTTGGCTTGAAGGCTTAGGAGCTTCGTAATATTTATGAGAAACTTGACTTGGTCCTCAAGTTCCATAATCCTACGGTCGGGAGTGCTAGAATTGTTCGAAGGCAAAGATATTGCCTTGACCGTTTTGTTCAAATCACGGGGATCATTCCAACTTTCATTGTCATAGAGAGCAAGATCTTCTATGAGTTCCCATGATTCTTCCGCACTTAGATCACGTAGCTTGCCACCGGCCGATTGGTCAATAGTTCGGCTCGTGGAGAGATCGATATGGTCATAGAAAATTTGGAATAGGCGTAATCGGGTCGACTCTCTAGTTGTAACATCAAGGTCTATAGAATTGGAATAGGCGTAATCGGGTCGACTCTCTAGTTGTAACATCAAGGTCTATAGAATCTACGATTTTAAGGAAGTCCTTGAGCTCCTTGGGTGAGCTAAAGATAGCCTTGGTGGCTAGGTTGGGAATACTCTCCTAGGGTTCGGGGCCTAAGAGGTTGGTTAGCTAGTGGTGGGTTTTGTGGGTGGTTTTGTTGTGGTGGGTTGATGGGTTCAAAGATGTTACCACCTTCCATGATGTCGGATGGTAAAGAGTTACGAACAAAAACACGAAGAAATAAGATAGACTAAAGAAAACCTAAAAATAAAAATAAAATCTTACTAGAAAGGAATCTAGCAAGTAGACCTAATAAAAAGAAATCCTAACCTAGACAATAACTATTCCCCGGGCTGCGGTGCCAAAAACTAGATGCGTGAGAATTGCACCAGACTTTACCTCTCGAGGGATCTCGAGAAGCTTACAACCCCCACCAGGCAGTGTACGTAATCGTTGTAGTATAGTATAGTGACAAGTACCGGGGGATTGATTGTTCAACTCAGGAATAGTGTCGCTAGGATTATAAATCCTAAAAACTAGATGCAATCAAAATAAAATAACAAAAATATAAATAAACTAAATTAAACTAGTGGTGTGAGCAATATATGAGAGAATTGTGTATACTTAGATTTCACTACTCCCTAGATATCTTTTACAGGTTAATTACTTGTTATAGTTGCGTGGATGACGGGTTATAATCCTTAATACCAATCATGGGGTGGCGTACTTACTTCCCCAATTCTATAAGCTCCTACTTCACTCCTATGTCGATCCGGCTAAGAAGCTCCTAACATGGGATCACTAGAATTCGCTCATGCATTAAATACAACCATAAAAACCTAGTACACGTCGATTCATGTTTCTTAAGACGTTCAAGCAAGTTACACAATGGAGATCTGCAAGTTTTCTTAAGTCTAACATTGAAATCATTCATCCATTACAATTATAAACAAGCAATCAACCTATAATCAACATCTAGGTTTCATTACATCTAAGCAAACACACAAAAATCTAGCCTAGCATGTTAAAATCAAGGCAAGCATAAGATATATTCAAACAACACATAGACATATTGAATGAATTGAAAGAGAACTTATCTCAATTGAATATGAAGGGTTTCAAGGGGTGAAAACCCTTGAAAATACTGTTACAAACGACCTAGGGTTTATTAGGTTCGGCCCTAGAATTCTCCACACAAGTTCCTCTCTTCATGAATGAAAAATAGAAAAGTATATATATATTTTATGAGGTGACGGCGTCAAGAGTAAAATTCTGACGCCGTCATCTCGCTGCCAATAAAGTTCTCAAACAGCCTAGATCTGGATCTGACACCGTCATGTGTAATTCTGCTCCAGGCCGTCACCAAATTTACTCTTGACGCCCTACTTCTGACGCCGTCACGTTTTCTCTGGGCCGTCATCCATTTTGCTCCTGACGCCGTG
The DNA here is from genome assembly GCA_030686995.1 of Artemisia argyi. Lineage (NCBI taxonomy): Eukaryota > Viridiplantae > Streptophyta > Magnoliopsida > Asterales > Asteraceae > Artemisia > Artemisia argyi. The sequence continues at coordinate 19,782 of JARVZY010011777.1, forward strand.
ACGCCGTCATCTACTATTCCCAGCAAGGAAAATCAAGACTTTGCCGTTTTCTTCACTCTTATGCTCCAAAAACGTCCAAAATGCTTCCTTTTCCAGAATTCACTCCGAAAGTACCTAAAATCACAAAAGGAACGATTTAGTGCAATATTTGATCAAATAAATTCAATTCCGGGCTTAAATGACCCCCTAAAAATGGTTCATTTTTCGCCTCATCAATCAAGTAAGTTGCAGCCAAAATGCATTCACCCCAAAATCTTATGGGCTAATTAGCATGAGACCTAATAGCTTTAGCTGTTTCAAGCAAATGCTTGTGCTTCCTTTCCACTACACCATTTTGTATATAGGTTATAGATCTCTGATGAACAATACCCTTTGACTTAAAAAAAGATGCACAACTTTTGTTAACTATTTCTCTGCCATTAATAGATCTGATAATCTTAGGTTTACCCTTAAATTGAGTATCCACATAAGCAAAGAATGTAGTCAACAATTCAGGTATCTGATCTTTCCTATGAATCAAATAAGTCCATGTAGGCCTACTCTTGTCATCCACAATAGTAAAGAAGTAAGTAGCCCCATCTAAGGCTGGATGTCTATATGGACCCCACAAATCTACATGTAATATATCAAAAGAGACATTTTCAATAGAAGGACTATTTGGAAAAGGAAGTATGTGATGTTTAGACAACATGCAACTTTCACAATGAAATTCAGAAACATCAAAAGGTTTACAATCAGGGATATGAACTAGCTTGGATACAGAGGTGTGTCTAAGTCTAGCATGAAAAGTTTGAATATCTACAATTGACTTTACACTAGCAACATTGCTATAAGCAGTCTTATTCAAACTAATGAAAGGAACTAAATGTTTATGTGACTCATAAAACTCATTGATACTGGCAGAGAAATAAGTTTGATCAGAAATAGGTTTGTAGATGTACAAGCACCTTGAACCCTTTCCAACTGCAACAATTTCTTTAGTTGTAAGGTCCTGAAACATGAACGCAGTTGGGAAAAATTGAGCAGTCAAGTTTTTGGTTTGAACCAACTTACCAACTGATAGCAAGTTCAATTGAAATTCAGGTACATAGAAGACATCAGTGAGAATCAATGAAGGTGTTAAGGCCACTTCCCCAACAATAGTCACCTTAAGTGATCTACCATAAGGTAAATGAACCAAGATAGGGGTAGTTAAATACTTGACTGTTATGAAAAGACTAAAATTAGGAGTCATGTGGTCAGATGCCTCTGTGTCAGTGATCCAATCAAGATTAATGTTCATTGGTGGATGACAGAATAAAGCAAAAGAGGTTGTGAAACATGACATTATACCTACATGAGCAGATGTACAAGCATATTTCCTCACAGAAACCCCATTGTCCTCTATAGGTGCCTTTCCCTTGAACATTTTCATCATCTCACTACACACAGCAGACAAGCCTTTGATCCACATTACCATGTCCAATCTCATTTTCACTCCCCATATCAAATGGTGTTTCACCAGCAATCATTTCATCTAGACATGCACTAACATGAGCAGCCATTCTCGCACCCTTCCTAACTTTCTTCCTTTTGTACCAATCAGGATACCCAATTCTTTCAAAACACTAATAAAAAACATGCCCCTCTTGACCACAATGATTACATATCTTCCTTTGATCACCTCTGTTATATGTTCTTGCTTGTCTAACATCCCTTCTTACATTGCTATTCTGCCTATTGGTTCTATTATTTGCAAAGAAAGCAGTTGGATCAAAAACCTGACTGGTAACTTGCTTTTGTTTCTCAATTTGTTGCACAATGTAATAGGCCTTATTTACATTAGGAAGTGGATCCATAGACAAAATCTGACTTCTAACATTCTCATAATCATCATTAAGTTTCATCAAGAACTGGATTAACTTCAAGTGATTGTCCCTCTCAAGAAACTTATAAAAAACAACACAAGTACACTCAGCCATTTTCCCACAATTACACACAGGCAATCCATTCAAATTTTGTAACTCATCCTAGCACCTCTTCAACTTATTAAAGAAAGCAGAAATAGAAAGAGTACCTTGAGTGCTCTTGCTCAATTCCTTTTCTAACTGATAGATCAATGGACCATTACTTTGTCCATATCTTTCAGCAATCTCTTTCCATAGCTCACAAGTATATTGAGCATACAAAAAGGCCTCAGACAACTCATTGACCATTGAATTCAAGATCCAACAAGTAACCATGTAATCACAATGAATCCATCTTTGATCATTCACATCAGTAACTGGTGGTTTAGGACAAGAACCATCGATGAATCCCAATTTCGGTTTTGCACCTAAAGCCATCTTAACATTGCGACGCCAACCAAGAAATTTACCCTCATTGAATGGTGTATTAGTTAACACCATAGAAGGATGATTAGAGTTGGCTAGGTGTAAAGGATCATTGATTGAGTTTACTGCATTTTGAGTGTTTGGATCAGTTGTTTCCGCCATTGTTACAGACTAATAATAGAAAATCAAGAACAAGAAACGGTTTTATAACAGAAAATCACCCTAACTTTAACGAACAAGAAATGGTGATGAATCAATGAACTGTAATAAAGAAGGAAACAGGACAATTGAAGCTAGATCCAGATGATAACTAACTGTATTCCACCATTGATGATCAAAGCTAGGGGGTTTATTAGCTCTGATACCATATAGAAAAGTGAATTAGGGAGAATAAACTCAATTTCATTAATTCTGAAATGAAGAATTACAAAGTATTTAAAGAGATACAAGGCGCCTATTAACTGCTAATAACAGAAATACAAAATGTTACAATTCTAATTCTGAGTTAATTACAACTTGACAAACCTAGATAAAACTATACTTCTACACATACCAATAATACACTCACACACACATATAAAAGTCCATTATTCGGTTTGGTGAAGCTGACACCCCAAACTAAACCAATGTTCTGGCTCTTCACGCGTGAAAAAGGTGGTGTCTGGCAAGGTTGATGCCCAATATAATAACATGGATAGACTGGCGATGTGTAGCAATGTGTCTCTTGGAACGCTACACAAACCGACACTGTATCATTAGCACCTTTAAGAGCAATTACAAAACATGACTAGTACATGAAGCACAAAACTTCACTAGCATGTTTCAATTCATTGTCGTGTTTCAAACTTAAACATAAAATATCTTGCAGGCTACATTCACAAATAGGTATTATGGTCATGCACATCAAGTACTCTGATCGACATTGGAAAATGCGACCCCAGGCTAAGCTACATGAATTTGCTTGCATTAATTCTTAGATACACAAAACATACATTGCGATGTTGATTCATTTTGCTTTTCTTTTGCAAATTAAGTTAGGTACTTTTCATTTAAGGCTATTAGCTTACTTGTTTCAACTGGCATATATAGATAATGTTATAGATTAGTTCATGGCAACTGAACTGGCATATATATATATATATATATATATATATATATATATATATATATATATATATATATATATATATATATATATATATAGTGTTATGGATTAGTTCAATTCTTACTTAGATCACCAAAGCATCTGTTTACTTATTTTTGTCATTAGGCCTAATATCCTAAATACCATACATAAAAGTCATTGAGCATTACGGCTCAGTCCCAAGCTCTAAAACAGTTTAGTTTACCACAGTAAATACTTTTTAATTGATGAAAGAAAATAAATCAATTAGACCACCAAATGATCCTTTAAACTTTGCTTTGAAGAGACTACACATTCATCAATGGTCTTTCCGAAAAGTAAATGAAACAAAAAGAAAGATTGGGTCATTAAATATCTAGTAGCGTTAAACTGATCAAGATATATAGACTCGGACTCAATAACTCTCCACCATGGTTTTAAACGAACTCCAACCTACATCATCTCCTAAACTAGAACGTCTTTGAGCCAACATACACTCAAGCTCACTTGGCCTACATGGTACCATAAGTGCACCCTCGTGGTGGAACCCATACTCCTCAGCCGCTCGTTCCAACAATCTTTGAAACGATGGATGACCAAGGTAGACTAAAGGAACCACAAATCTTTGTTCTTCGTCGTCATCAGCTGCAATTACGGAAAAATGCCCTTCTTTCACATATTCCGGAACCATTTCTTGGCTCGGCACTAAACTCGCATGCTTTGGGCCCCATTTCTTAGCTTGTAAAAGACTCTTTTGCACCATCTCTACAACCAACTTAAGCTTGAAAATGCCAATGTTTTTCTTGTCTAGACTTTGTCTTTTTAGCTTTTCCATTCTACCTTTTGTATATTCTCACGTTTTGATCAAACACTTTGCTAGTTTGTTATATGTTTTGCATTCTGCATCTTCACCAAGTTTGCGTGCTTTTATAGACTACTAAATGAGATGACAAATCTTATCATTTGTTATGTGTTTGTGTATGTAAGTAACATTTGCATGTGCATGGAAATGAAGATTCAAAGAAACCATGAAGGGTCATTGTTTATGTGTAGTCACATCTGTGTCTATTATTATTTCTACAAATTAAATGACTTCTTAGGTATATTCAAATTTAAATTATATGTTCCATCAGTGTTAACCCGAATTAGAGGCTGCAAGCAGACTAATTAAGTCATGCAGATTAGAATCATGATCTGCATATATAACTAATTCGTTAATTAGTCAAAACATGTAATCTTTTCTTTCTTTCGACGATTCAGCCATCGTAAGTAAACATTTGTTGCTATTTCTTTGCAAGTTAGTATCATATATCCCTTCATACTTGGAAAGGCACGTATATGCAATTATTCATTCCGATAACATGCTAATTTCATTGTTTTTCGTGAGTCAAACTAACAGTCTATACACCACAAATGATATCATACATATGTCCTTGTTGGTACTTGCAACACAACCATGGGTGTCGTTAGGCTACAAGCCTTTTTTTTTTTTTTTTTGAAAAGGTTGTTACACATGATAAATAGTTTACTCAAAATAAGCTTTTAAGTACATAGGATGTGAGTGAATCTCACATCTCAGCCCGTTTGATAGGCAAAAACAAATGCACCATTTGTGCTTCAAACCCGACCTATCATAAGAAAGACATACCAAACTTATGAGACTACTATATAAAAAGCGTCACAAGAAGCCAATTGATCTTCCTTTAAATCTTCGTGCTCATCTTCATCATATGTTATATGGGTTCTCATCATAATCATCTTTCCAACGCTCATATAAACTCTTCATTCCAGCTCCACTACAAGCCTTTTTGGTCATGCTAATATCATTGTACATTGAATACTATACTTGTTCTTTGGGGATATATGCCATTTTCTGAGTTGTGAAAGGCATGTATATTTCTTAGTTCTTAACAGAAATGCTTACAACTTTAAGATTTTTAATTTAAGAAAGAAAAGAATTATCAAAAGTTATAATAATCTGCTTTTTTTAGGGGTGTTAAGGCTTTTTTTTCTTTCCGTTTTGTTTTCAATCATTAAACTTAACAAATACAAACATGTTATACACATACAAACATGCAAACTACCTCATCAGGAGAGGCTGAAAAGTGGTACCATCTATAGGTGGAGATAAGAACGGGATCGACACTTTAATTAAAGAGGTTAAGTTGGGTAGGGCATGCATGTTTGGGTCGACTTGAAGTAAGCGGACAAGACTGCTGACGAGGTTCCTGGTTGTACGAGTTGTAAAGAGAGATTGTGACTTATAGCTAGAAGTCTGTAATAATACAAGTATACAACATTATACATATGATGTGGATTCAAGTAGCAGTTAAGACGTGCATGAGATACCATAAGTGGTATATTGATGTGTGAATATATGACTTATAATTTCTAAAAAACTACTGTATGATACTAGAAAAAAATTCAACATTGTCTTATTATTATTTTTTTTAACGGTGACTTTCATTTTTTGGAGAAGAGTCGCACCTACCCCAAAGGAGGCCCTCATCCATCACATACCCAAACTATGTTGTCTTAACCGGGTCCACGCTAGCGCAGTGGGGATTATTAACGGCGTCCGCCTCCACACGATTATAATTCGCTGGAGAAACGGCCGGATGAAAACCGGGGCCGGCTCAGATTCGAACCTGCGCATCTAATGACTTACAGGGTCTCATCTTCATTGTCTAGTATCAACAAACCCTGTGGTCAAAGAGGACTTCCCGGATGGTCACCCATCCGGTACTACTCTCTTTGTGACTCACTTAACAAGTTAAGCACTCACCACTAGACCACATGGTAGTTGATCAACATTGTCTTATAATTGTGTAAAACTTGAACATTGTTATATTAATTACATTCTGTAAAAAAAAGCTTAAAAACCTCTTAAACGTAAAGTGTTGTGAATTTGGAAAACATGTGAGTGTCTGGGCAACTTCAAGCTAGCAATCCTAATTTATTCTTGTTCTAAGGAAACAGTTTTGGATAGTGAATTGTTGTCGTTAAGTTGGAGATTTTTTATTTTATTTTATCAATTTTTTTTAAGATTTTAGATTTCCTGTGTTTAGTTTGTAGAAAAAGGAGAAGATTTAATTTTTCACAAAACATAAAAAATGCATTTAAATCAAATAGTAGATAAAAAAATAATTAAAATTGCGCATTTTGCATTATTAGATGATGATTAATATATAAAGGGAGATGATTTGCATACTCTCTTAATTGATTGAGACATTTTAATTTAATGTGTTTGGACATTTATACCCTTACAGTTACTTTTACATATCCTCAAATAGGTGAAAATGTAAAAGTAACTGTAAAAGTATAAATGTCCAAACACATTAAATTGGAGTCTCCCAAATCAATTGAAAAAGTGTGCAAATCATCTCCCATATATTATAAAGGGCATGAAACTCCATAACTATGAATTCAACCCATCAGGACTTTTCGTATTCTTCAATCAATACAAACAAAAATCAATTATCTTTAATAGACAAGATAAATTTTCAATGTTTTGGTTTTATTTGCGACAAAGAGTACAACTAGTACAAAGACCTTCTCTACCAAACATTAATAGACTAGATAAGATTTTAGACTAGCAATTTTAAGCGCAGATTTTTTGGATTAACACATTGAGTAAATTGCAAAAACCGTTCATTCAGTCTATTTATTTTAATAAAACTTACTTTTATAAAAATCTTTTGACATGAATATTTTTTAAGAAACTCTAACTAAAAAATTTAACAGAAACCATCCAAGATCTGGATGACTTATGCTAAACTCTTTGCATAAATTATCGTGACATAGACAATATTCATTTAGCTTTTGCTTTTTTAAAAAGGTTATTTGTGCTAATAAAATCTGACATGAATAATTTGTATCAATATGGACAATCAAAATAAACAGATTTTTGAGTTTTCACTTATTCAACTTGTGTTTGCTACGAATACACTTTCTGTTATTACAGCAATGCTATTGTTTTCAAGAAGACTTAACATCCATTTCAGTATTTTCAATAGTCTATGGAATAAATAAAGGGGTTCATTTTAAATTAATTGGTAAGTGAAAATGTAGCACATCAAATCTATATATGCTAGTTTTATTATTATATATTCAAGAAGCTAGATAAATGGATTACAAAGTATTAGTACATGAAAGTTATAGGATCACTTATCCATACAAACCAATCCGGGTTAACTTTTTTATTCCGGTGAAGGATCCATGAATGAGATAACACATTGATTTCTTCTAAGAGAGTATCTTTTCTTGGATGTTTTAAATTAAAGCAAATACGATTTCTATATCTCCAAATGACCCAGTTTGTTGTTTGAATAACCAAATCGAGACAAGATTTGGCATCACTGTTGTTTCCATATTAGCCCAAGACACGAGAGTTGGCAAATCGTTCGGATGACACATCAACGTCACATCAACATCCACTCACACTAATAAATCAACTGCTAAACCCTCGTAGTAGTCGACAATTTCATTATAATTATATATATCTCATTAAAACATAAACAAACCTAAAATACACTCTCACACACGCAAGAATCACTTTTTCTATTTTGGTTTGGTAAAGCTAACACCCAAACCAACCCAAGGTGGTGTGTAGCTAGGTTGACGCTTCTTACGCCCAGTCTAACATAGAATAACACGGATAGACACACAGTGTGTATCACTATGTCTCTTGGAACCTTACACAAACCGACACTGTATCATTAGCATCTTTAAGAGCATTTACAAAACATGAATAGTACATGAAGTATAAAACTTCACTAGCATGTTCCATTGTCATGTTTCAAACGTCAAATGTAAAACTCTTTTATAACTCGCTATCTTAAATATTGTCTATGAATACATTTGACAAAATAGTACATATGTGCTACTGTAACGCGTTATAAAATATCTAGGCAAGTAGTACATTTATTGGCATAATATAGGTAGTCAAGTTGAGGTGGCTTTTTAAGGTCAAGTCTGTTTCTAACTTTCTATACTTTCACCTTGTTAGGAAACATGGGAACATGGACGTGACCAATTTCATTTATATTCCTTGCACTTTCTGTGTGGTTTCTTGTGAACACTGTGTATATATGTTGTCACAAATTTTATTTGCTAGTCATGTTCTTTAGGATAATTGAACATATGTAAACGTTGATAAATACTGATTGTTTTCAAGCAGTTTAACATTACGTGGAGAAATAATATATCCTAGCAGTTTTATGCCTGATTATCGACAATTGGAAATTCGAAGCAATTGTAAAGATGGCTCGGATGTGCGTGTACTTGTACCCTAAGCTATGACATTCGTGTAACAAAAACACATTCAAGTATTGTCGTCCATTTTTCACAGCTGGTCAAGATATATATAGACTCAGACTCAATAACTGTCCACCATGGTTTTAAACGAACTCCAACCGACATCAGCTCCTAGACTAGAACCTCTTTGAGCCAACATACACTCGAGCTCACTTGGCCTACATGATACCATAAGTGCACCCTCGTGGTTGAACCCATACTCCCCAGCCGCTCGTTCCAACAATCTTTGAAACGATGGATGACCAAGGTAGACTAAAGGAACCACAAATCTTTTTTCTTCGTTGTCATCAGCATCAGCTGCAATTACGGCAAAATGCCCTTCTGTCACATATTCCAGAACCATTTATTGGCTCGGCCCTAAACTCGTGTGCTTCGGGCCCCATTTCTTAGCTTGTAAATGACACTTTTGCACCTTCTCTAGAACCAACTTAAGCTTGAAAATATCAATGTTTTTCTTGGCTAGACTTTGTCTTTTTAGCTTTCCAATTCTACCTTTTTGTATATTCTCACTTTTTGATCAAATACTTTGCTATTTTGTTATATGTTTTGCATTCTACATCTTCACCAAGTTTTCGTGCTTTTATGCTAAATGAGTTGACAAATCTTATCGTTTTGTTATGTGCTTGTGTGTGTAAGTAACATCTGCATCTGCATGGAAATGAAGATTCAAAGAAACCATATGAAGGGTCATTGTTTATGTGTAGTCACATCTGTGGCTATTAATATTTCTACGAATTTATAGACTTCTTAGGTATATCCAAATTTAAAGTACATATCCCATCGGTGTTAACCTAAATTAGATGCTACAAACAGACTAATTAGGTCATGCAGATTAGAATCATGATCTACATTATAACTAATTCGTTAACAAGTCAAAACCTGTAATCTTTTTTATTTCTTTCGATGAATTTTAAGCCAGTCGTTAGTAAACATTTTTTTGCTATGTTTTTGTAAGTCAGTTTTGTATACCCCCTCAAAACTTGGGAAAAAACGCATATGAATGCTAATATCATTGCTTTCTTAAGTCAGACTGATATCGTACGTATATATATATGTGTTAGTTGGTACTTGAACTGATAAAGTGGTTGGAGAGCAATCACAACACATGTGTGTCGTTAGGCTACAATCCCTTTGGTCATGCTAATATCATTGTACAATGAAAGCTTGTTCTTTGAGGACATGAACAATTTTGTAAGTTAATTTTAACACTACACCAATTTCCACTTCCGGCAACGTGAGACCTTTAGCGACTACGCATGTCATCGATAAAGGCCCACTACACAACAAAAAAGTCAGTTTCGTGGCCCCGACCAAAACTTTTAACGTTCACATGTCGTCGCTATGTTGTATCTAAAGGTTCACTAGACGCCGAAAGAAGTCCGTATGAAATTTGATCGAATTTGACAAAAGAAGTCCATATGAAGTCTTTGACTTTGATTATAACCTATAAAGGTTCACTAGGAATGTATAGTATATCTTAGTTCTAAATAGAAATGCTTAAAACTTAGGATTTCTAGGTTTAGAAAGAAAAGAATCGTCAAAAACTATTAAAAATCAGTTTTTTTGTTAGGGGTGCTAAGGGGTTTTTTCTTTCCTTTCCATTTTCAAACATTTACTATCAAGTTGAAGATGATGAGTTTTTCAGGTGAGAGAATCTGTCGCAGTGCGAACTGTGGAGAGGAAGTGGAATATCAGGCCGAATAGGATAAAAGAATAATGGAATGGTAGTATAGACAATATTAATTTCTTTAGTATTATGAAGTTTGAATGCTGCTATTATTTTGGTATAGCTTTACTATGGTTTTAGAAGTCTTTAAACCTTTCATGAGAATGTTTATGAGAAGTGTTTAAGACTTTGTCCTTGTTGTGAGTATCTACAATATTTTCACCTTTACAATTAAAAAAAAAAAAAAAAAAAAAAAACCCTTGTCAAGAAACCCTGGAAAGTGGTACCATATATCTATATATAGGAGGAGATAAGAACGGGATTGAAGGTCTAAAGAGGTTAGTTGGGTAGGACATGCAAGCTGGGGCTGATTCAAATAAGCCGACAAGGCTGGTGATGGGGGGTTTCTAGTGGTACGAGTTGTAAAGAGAGATTGTGGCTTATAGATAGAAGTCCGTAATAATGCAACATTATACACAGGATGTGGATTCAAGTAGCAGTTAGACATGCATGAGATGGCATAAGTGAGCAATTTTGGGGGTGTTTCTTTTTTTCCTTAGCTAAGAGTTCAGTGGGTCACAGCTCTGTTAAATCCTGTTAATGGGAGGAGCTTCATTTTCACACTCTATGCATATAGAGGATTTAGTTGAATTTGTAAGCCCAAATAAGAAAAATAATAATATTAAATAAGTGGATCCTACATTTCTTTCACTAACAGAAAAAAAAAAACGCCCCCAAAGTGTTATCTATACCTCTTATCTTATCTTAATGTAGTGGAGAACTCTTTTTTTCTCCGTATAGCTTTTTAATACCGCAATTTTTATTTTGATAAGCAATCATATATAGATTTACTGATTATATAATATTATATTATTATAACTGATAAGCAATTTTCATTCACACGAACTAATGTATAATATTATATCATTACACGTTATTTAATATTGTGACAAATATTATACAAAATTTATTGACTAGCAAGTATATCTTTCACCGTCAATTATTACAAATTCGTAATACTACCAACTATCATTTTGGTATAGCCATTGCATCGAGATGTACATGTACTCTACGATATTTATATGACATAGTGTGCGATAAAAATTATTGCCTAATTCCCGCAATGCGTAAAGTTATTATCACAAAAAATATATAATTAATAATATTGTTCACCAACAGTTTTGATTACAAACCCACTACTGCAACGCGCATGTACTCTAATATTACTACATTTAATGGAGGGTTGACTTCCCGGATGACTTTCCCTCTATTATATGCAGCAAGATATTCTGAAGCATCAAAAAAGTAAAGGTCACATATTCTAGTCACGAAAGTTTAAGACACATTAAATGACTACCAGTCTACCATTCACCATCACATGTAGGTGTGTCAGGAGGGTCGGATTGACCCGATCCGAACCCGATAAGGCTTATCGGGTCGGGTTGAGTCGGTTTAAAAAATCTTATCTGGTTGTGTGACCCGAACCAATTTGGGTCGGGTTAGTATTGAATTATTTTTATTATCGGGTCAACCCGATAAGACCCAAAATTTATTTTCTCAAAATTCTTTTCATAAAGTTTTATAAGGCTTGTTGGGAAGAAGACTGGGTAAGTCTCGACTCATCTGCCATAAACTTGTTTTAAGTTTCGTTTATTCTCGGGACAAAGATATGGGCTATAATCGGCAAACTGAGGTTATTTACATAAACTACTACACTTGCACTTTGTTGTAAAAAGTGCATTTGTAATTTGAACAAATCCATAAACGAGTTTTTGCAATTTTAGTCAATAATGAGTTATAAAATATTGTATTGTTGTTCTATGCGCATGAATGATATTTTCTTCATAATTATCAACTTGCAAAGTTGCAGTAAAACAATACAGAGTATTATGTTGTTATTTTAATAGTTGCCGAGGAACCCGATTAACCCGATATAACTCGACCCGATAACAACCCGAACCCGATAACCCGATTACATATCGGTCGGGTTGCGGGTTATTTTTTTATAACCAAAAACCCGACTCAACCTAACCCGATAACCCAACCCGATAACACCCCTACTCACATGTATTAGAATTCGGATTAGACCAGTTTACCGAAACAATCAACACTGGTTTGTTCTGAATGGCTTAATCGTCATCTAATGAATCGGTGAACCATTGACATTTTTTGAATGATTGTCGTAAAATATAGTTACACTCTTTAAGTCTTTAGCATAGTACTTTCTTCTGGTTTGTAATGTCAAGTTGCCAAGCGGGCATACTGAAACACAGGTCGATTAAATAGAAGAGTTAAGGAAAAAGAAGGAACACAAAGAATTTTAATATTTTTTTGGGAAATAGGGAATACTCCCCGACAAATATATTAAACACAAAAACTTACAATAGACTTATATGGACAACCCCATATAAGTAAATTCAAATGACATACCCAAAACATGCTTTGGGTACAAAACAAGAAACAAACAAGCATTACTATATCTTATGCTATTACAGAAACCAAAATAGCAAAAATAAACCCACTTTCATCTGGAATCACACTTAGCCCAGCAACCAATATCATCAAAATCAAAAGGCCTCAGCCCAGAATAAGGCCTCCAAACCATACAGAGAAAACCCATCATCCTATATCTCTGGAAGGACAGCTAACATTCCTCTGCATAAATTGAAAATTCCAAATCTCAGCAGCTTTCATAACCTGCTTAGAACTCTTAAACTTCAAGCTTAAAAGTCTAAGCCTAACCACTTCCTTAATACAGCAACAAACACCTTCAACACTTCTACAAGTACCTTGAAACATTCTCAAATTTCTTTCTTGCTAAAGAACATAAACCATAGCCCCAATGACTAATCTTTGAATGATGCTCCAAACTGACTTGTTAATAGGCCTATTAGTGATGAATTCAATGATCTGATAAAGATCAAAAGACATCACATCAAGCCTAATCATATCTCTGAAGAAACTCCAAACACTAGAAGAGAATTTGCAACCAAAGAACAAATGACTATGGCTGTCTTGCACTTCATTACAAAGAGAGCATTTGAGATTATCCACCTTAAGCCAAATTGCCATTCTGTCCTGAGTCTTCAAACTCTTATTGATAGCTAACCAAAGGATGAAAGAATGCTTAGGATGTTTTGACTGAACCATACCATTTTATACCAATGAACAACAGGTTTTTGAGGTAAAAATTCAGCACAAACAGACTTGACAGAAAACATTCCAACCTTACCCTCATTAGAAGCCCATAGAACCTTATCAGGTCTATCTCTAAACAGCAAAGGAGGGGGCAAGTGAAATAAAAAAGGAAATTTGTTAATCCAACACTCAGGCCACACCCACTCTCCATTCACAATAAGTTCAGCAACCTTGCTATCCACAGAAAGCTCAGCTTCATACAAATCTCTTTTAGATATAAACTGACACAATGGACCTAAAAAGCACCAATTGTCAAACCAGGCTGAAGCAGAACACCCATCTCTAATTCTAGTTACAAAATTGTAACATCCCCAAAATTTGGTACAGCGAAAGACTCAACAAGCTTTCGGGGTGCTACGGGGATTGGTATCCATTCAAAGTCATGAAAGAACGAGATAAAGTAAACATAATAAAAATGCAACCACGCGGGGTTTTAAAGTTTACATTTATCCCAAAATCATCCAAAGTCGGGCCCAAAAGAAATAAATATAGGTCCACAATATTTATCAGAGTTTTAGAAATATAGATCCATAACCGGTGCCAATTTCCAAGCCTCCAATCCCAAGCATCCATAGAGCATCACTTAATTACCTGAGAAAACGTGCTAAAAGTCAGCTTTCGCTGGTGAGATCATAGGTTTAGATTCATAATTCAATATAGTGGACATATACGCAAAACGCTTGCTAGCTAGACTAGGCCTCAATCATCCAACCAAAATATCCAACCAATATAATCCAACCAAATCAAATCATCCCTATAGGTGCACACTATAGCTCAAATCAATCCAATCAATAGCTTACCTAGCTCAAGTCTAGGCCTCGCTCCATCATCAATCCAATAGCTTACCTAGTTCGGGACTAGGTCTCGCTCAACAACCAATCAATAGCTTACCTAGTTCGGGACTAGGCCTCGCTCAATAACCAAATCAATAGCTTACCTAGCTCATGTCTAGGCCTCGCTCAATAACCAAATCAATAGCTTACCTAGCTCGGGACTAGGCCTCGCTTAATCCTGCCTAGTTCTATAAGCATAGCAAGTTTTAAATAAACAAAGCGATAATAGTCCACATAAAACATTTGCACGTTTCTCACCCCAAGTATTGAAAACAAAGTTCAAGAGTAAAAAGTGGGGCTATGACTCACCTCAAGTCCAGCAAATCCTCAAAAGAAACGATAGAAGAAAGACGTAAGTAATCTCAATCAACTCACGTAACGGCGACTACAGACTCAACACTTCCTAACAATATCAAGCTCGTTCAGAAATCATTTCCTCAAAATCAAATATTCCCATTCCCGAACGTATTCCATTTTACTTTCCAAAAATATCCATTTCTCGAATTAACTTCATATAAATTTGAAATTCGACGTTTGGTATCCATATGGGTGGAGGGTCGACACAACTCGAACCAAAAAGCCACAACGAACAAAATAATAAACCAACTATAGGTCTAATGTTAGCCCAACATATTATTTAAATAATTATCGAAGCTTATCAAATCCGTCGATTTGATAATCTCCCATATTTATTTACGTAATATATCGTTCCAAAATTATACCAAACCTAAAGCACATTGCACAAAGAATTCTAGTAATTTATTACCCCTAAAACATATACCACAACCTACGGGTGTCGTGGGATACGATGCCCATTTTATATCGTCAATTAACTCGATCTAATCCGTCGATTAAATAAGTCACTTGATATATAAAATGTTTATATTAATCGTCATATATCTGTGACAACACAAAAGTCACAATATAAAGCCCACTTGGACTCTAAAGAACCACAACTCGTATAACTCGATAAGTTTCCAACTTTGTAAAAATCACGTTTTTAATTATTATTCACCCGACTTATTATTTCGCCATTATTTATATAGTTATTATTTATAACAATATTCCGACATTCATTACACTATTTGCATAGTATAATAACTATCGTTATATTATCATACGTTTACTCGTGATCGTCTTATTATATATATATATATATATATATATATATATATATATATATATATATATATATATATATATATATATATATATATATATACACACACACACGTTTAACACGTCTATATACGTATGTAAATGATTATATTATCAATAATATTATTACGAGTATTATTTTCAATATTGACTTTTAAATATTTATCGAGTCATAGAATTTGGTCACATGTCCGAGTCATGACTCTCGGCTCATAGTCCAAGTCCAAATATAAGAATCAAGTCACAATAATAAATCAACTCCGTCCAAATCAATCCCATAACCATGTGCTACAACATGAGGGTCCGACTACGGCACCCAACTATCCTATCTCCGTCATCTAATTGACCGTCTCACAATCGGTCCCCAAATCCACATTCGTCAACACAACTCCATAATTCAAATCACAAGTATACCATGTCGAGACCACAAAGTGTCTCGACCCATCCAAAAGCTTCGGTCCAAAATAATGCCACAACAATAATAATAATAACCATAATAAAAACAACAACAATAAAACATCCAAGAACATATTATATGGTTTGGTTTACCACGCCAAACCCGAGCCAAACGACCCACTTGGGTCTCGGCTAGAACCGTGAGTCACAAGGACTCGAAACTAAGGCCACTAGGCCACGACATAGGCTCAACGAGCCGTACCAAAACTGCCAAACGGACCATATGAGGTCGCGGCAAACCCAAGACAATCCCAACATCAAATCGGCTAACCAAATATCAATAATATCGGACCATGAGTCCTCTTGGACTCCCAACGAGCCAAGAAAAGGGTCTCAACGAGACCATATGTCTCGGCCAAGCTCCATTCGAGCCAAAACCCACAACCAAACACGACCCATATAGCAAATCGAGCACCACTCGATTCCAACATCTACACCCAAGATACCAAACGGATTTTAATGACAAAACTATCATTTCCCATCACTTATAATTCGAAACCCAACAAAAACAACCCGTGTGGACACGGATTAAATCGCGAATCGAGGCACACGAGTGAGATTCGTGGCCACTCACCTTCAAAATCGACTCCAAACTTGATTTCTTTAAAAACCCAACAAGGTTAAACAAAAATGGTGGTGTTAAAGTGGTGGTATTAAATTCGTACGGGTGTTAAAGTGGTCCAAATCGCGCGTGGTTAGTACCAAAAGATAGATCGCGAAAAGATGGTGAAGATGGTGGTGTTGTTTTTAGTGTGAGGGTGGCGGTGGTGGCGCTATGGTGGAAATAAGGGGCGGCGGTGATGGTTGGGAATAAAGAGAGAGAGAGAGAGAGAGTTGGTAAAAGTTGTGTTGGTGATGGTGTGTTTGTGGGATCCGGTTTTCACAAGGACGATTTAGGTTTACTCTAAAAAAAATGAATTTGATAATAATAATAATAAATGTGAGGAGTGTAAGGGGTTTAAGTAGCCCGGTGTCAATACGCGGACCAAACCCGAAACTTAAATAACCATATGACTTTCAAACCGAATCCGTTCCAAAAATAATAAAATCCGAACCAATAATAAAATATAATAAAAATTTGTTAGGTTAACCTAGTGCCGGAGTCAATGTAGTGCCAAAATAACGATCTCAAAATAAATCATCACGACCGAATCAAACCAAACCATAAATAAATAACCAAATCTCATAAATATCGTACGATTAAAAAAATCTCGTACCAACGTTCGTAAAATATCTCGTCACAATAAACTTTTCAAAAATTCCAAATTTATAATTTTAATGTAATGCGGGTTTTAAAACGGCTCCCTATTTTGCCAGTTGTCACAAAAATGGCTTCTAAGAATATCTCTACAATACAAAATTTCCTCCAACCCCAACAAACATCATTGCCACATAGAGCATCCCAAAAATTTATAGCTTGAGATCTTCTATCAATCAGCCTATATGAATTGATCCATTTTACTCACAAAGAGTCTTTTTTAGTCACAATATTCTAAACATGTTTAGATATAAGTGCTAAATTCCAACTATGAAGAGATTTTATACCAAGCCCACCCTGAATTTTCAAACTACACACTTCCTCCCATTTAACATGACCAAAGGAAACCTCTCATGATCTTTTCAATCACCTTGGAAACACCAATTGGAAGGATAAACACAGAAGACCAGAAAACTTGAATGGAACATAACACAGACTGAATTAATTGCAGTCTACCAGCAAAAGACATAACCTTATTTTTTCAATTAACCAATCTTTGCTTAACTTTGTCAATTAAAGGATCACAATACTTCTTATATAGTCTAGAAGAAAGTAAAGGAACCCCCAAGTATCTAACTGGTAAAGATCCTTCTGAGAAAGGCATGATATTTAGAATTGCATTCATAATATGTAAAGGAACATTACCAAAAAAAAAAAAAAGCAATACTTTTCCTCAAATTTGGAACAAGCCCAGAGACACTGCTAAACTCCTCCAAAGCAGTCTTCAACACAGAAAGAGACAAAACATCACCATTTGAGAAGATCATCAGGTCATCAGCAAAACAAAGATGGGTAAGCTTGACTTTACTACATCTCCAGTGGTATTTAAAACTATCTTCACTATCAATTTTCCTCTTGATCATCAAAGAAATAACCTCCATAACTAAAGTAAATAGATAAGGAGATAAAGGATCTCATTGTCTTAAACCTCTCTTACCCTTAAAGAATCCATGATGATCACCATTGACACTGACAGTAAATGATGGAGAAGAGATACAACTCATGATCCACATAATCATCTTACAAGGAAATCCAAAGGAGATTAAACACTGCCTAAGAAAGCCCCAATCCACTGAATCATAAGCCTTATTAATGTCAATCTTAAATGCAACTTTAGAAGGACCACTCTTCCTATGGTAATTTCTCATCAACTCTTGGGTGAGCATGATGTTATCATCAATCTGTCTAGATGGAATAAAGACACTTTGACAATCACTGACCACAGAATCAAGAACTCCTTTAAGTCTATTAGCAATGACTTTACTAATACGCTTATAGAGTACATTACAACAAGAAATTTGCCTAAAGTAAGAAACATTTTTAGGAGTTTTGACTTTAGGGACCAATGCAATAATAGTAGCATTAATCTCCTTTAAAAGCTTACCATTAGAGAAGAAATCCATAATAGCCTTAGTGAATTCAGCACCCACAACTGACCATGCAGCCTTGAAGAATTTAGCAGAGAAACCATCAGGGCTAGGTGACTTATCATCATCCATACTAAATAATGCAGACTTGATCTCATCACCAGAAACAACTCTCACCATAAACTCAGCATCCAAATCAGAAAATTTATTACAAAACAACTCAGAAGGATTACTTATGGGAGAAACATCACCACACTTCCCCATAACATCTTCAAAATGCTTCACAAACTACTCCCCAACATCATGCCCATAATGTAACTTTCCAGATATGTCTTCAACAAACTCAATTCGACTCCTGTTTCTATTCTCCTTTAAAGCTCTATGAAAGAATCTAGTATTGTGATCCCTTTCACTAAGCCAATTGACTTTAGATCTTTGTTTAAGAAATAACTCCTCATCTCTTACAGCATCTCTGTACTTATCAAGAGAAGAAGCTTCCTTAGCTCTCACATCAACATTAAAAGGGTCCTTCACCATATCAGCTTGAACTCTACACAACTCCTCCTTACACTTACTAACATTATTAGAGAGATCACCCTGAACAAACTTCAATTTCCTGAGAGGCTTCTTCAACAATTTAAGTTTAGAGGCCACTTAAAACATAGAATAACCAGGAACATGTTTACTCCAAACACAATCCACAGTAGAAAGAAATTCAGGCTTAGAAGCTAAGAAGTTCACAAACTTAAAAGGCTTAGGCTTAGCCCCTGAAATACCAGGAATATTAAGGACCATAGGAGTGTGATCAGAAGAAACAAAAGGCAGAAACTGAGCATTAGCATTGGGAAACTTGTCAAGAAATTTACCATTGCTCATAATTCTATCCAACTTCTTTAACAAACCAAATGGATTACCAGGGCTCTTATTCCAAGTAAACTGAAGACCAGACATCAAAATATCAGAAACCTCAATTTGATATAAGCATTCCCTAAAATCAACCATACCAGAAGTAACATTTGAGGAACCCATAGACCTTTCACTAGCATCCATAATAATGTTAAAATCTCCTAAAAGAACCCAAGGAGCATCTTTAACAACATGACTGTGCAGAACAAGATCCTTCCATTACTCTTTTCTACCACTACTCTTAACATGAGCATAAATAAAAGAGCAAAAGAACTTCTTACCCCCATTAACAGTTTCCACAAAGACATTCATAACTTGTAAAGTCTGGCTATGGAGCATAATCCTAACAACATTAGGATCCCACCCAACAATAATTCCAGTACCCCCTTCACACATAGATGCATTAGAGATCCAATCCCAATTACCAAGAACTTTAGAACAAATTCTACTCAACTTCTTCTTCTTAAATCTAGTCTCCAAAAGCCCACAAAAGCTAAAACCTCCCAATCTTAAAAGGTCAATAACCTGGTTTTGGCTAATATCATTTCCAAGCCCCCTAACATTCCAATCAAAAGCCTTAACATTCATTTAAAATATTCTTATTTTTTGCCCCAATTTCACTATCACCAGGGCAACTATTATTAACCTTCTCAGGCTTCATAGAAACAGCCATACCCTCAGAAACAAATTCTACTTCATCTTCATCCATATAAGGTTCTAACCCAAATTTAGAACAATTTTGGAAAAAATAGTCTAATTGAGCTAAAGACCAATTGGATTTAATGTCAATTGAAGGATACTTACCAGACTACATCACCTCATCAACTTCAGATTTCAGCTTTGGCCAAACAACATTAGCATATGCCTCATCAACTCCATTGATAAATTCAGACTCCTTATCCTTCATTACTTGATCTTCCAATGTAGCAAAAGAATTAGAAAGAGGAAGGTCTTCCACCATAGCACTAACACCATTAGCTTTAGACCCAGAGCCTCTAACCAATACTTTGGGTTTGAAATTTTCATTGAACATAGAACTAAGAAGAGCTTTTAGGACCAAACTATCATTCTTCTTATAACCACTACTCTGTTGTTTAGGACCAACCTTACTATTTTGACTCACCATACCAGCATTCACATTTCCACCTTTAGTTTTCACACTACCCTGCTGCTTAATAGTACCCTTATAAGATTTCTGATTAGGACCCATCTTATTTCCCACATAAGCTCTACTAACCATATTAGGACCTCTATTTAGAAAAGACCTATTATCAAAATTATTTCTTTGAACATTGCTCTGCTGAACAAACTTCTGACTAACTGGCTTATTCTTCTTACCCATTTGAGCAAAACCATCAGCATCAACCAAATCATCCTTACTCTTAACATGATTAACATCATTCTCAATACCTGCAGCATTAGCATTCACAAAAGCAGTCTCAACCTCCGACTTGGGTCTAACTTTACATGAAGCAGTCTTGTGACCAAAAGTTTTACAATGAGTACACTGTGGAGGTTTCCATTGGTATTTTACATCCAACTTACCAACTCTAGTAGGCCTCTCACCAATTTGAGGATACTCAATCTCAAGAGAGTGAGGAAGGACATCTTCAGCTGAAACTTCCACCAATACTCTAGCAAAATCCAACTTTCCAGACTTCTTCAAACATCTTTCTCTAGTCAGCTTATCCATTAACATTGGTTTACCAATTCCACTGAATATTTTACCAATCCCATTACCATTACACAATTCCATAGGGATACCATAAATACATACCGAAATAGGAATAGAACTAGGCTCAACTTTCTCTAACCAAATACCAGGCTCCCACGCATTCAGAACCAATGGGATGTTATTAACCATCCATGGACCACTTTCTAACACAACTTTCATACCTTCCTCATTCTTGAACTTAAAATAAAACAAACCAGCATTGGTTTTGGTAATATCAGAAATACCATAAACCCTCCACATTTTACTCAAATTAGAATTTACCACCCTATAATCCATTGATGTACCCACAAAATACCCATATAGTTGCAGAGCACAAGCCTCACTACCCTTTTTAATATCCTCCTCAGAAATGCCTATTCTCCTAGTACCATCACTACCCTTAGAAACACACTAAGGAGCAAAACTCATTTATAATTCTTTATCTTCAACACCCTTTTTCAATTTCTCAGCAAAAGAATCAATATTAATGGAGCCATCAGTCTTAAAAGCATGAGCAGCAGAATTACCAGAAGACCACACAGAATTGGACTTATAGAACATACTAGGGCCAAATTGAACCTTGGTAAGGCCACTAGTAGGCTTCTGTAGTAACCCTTTTCCACTCTGTACATCTCCAAACACAAAAACAGAACTCTGCTTATCAACCACCTTCCCATCCTTACTCGCATTCCTACTACTTGCAACCCCAATATGCTCTACATCAGCCATATTAAGCTTACTAGCAGTATTACTAACTAAGCAAGGATCACTATAACAATGCATATGACCATCCTTATTACCCACAACATTACTACTATCAACAGGAACAGACAACACATGTTCAATAGGATTATTGATGAAAGAACCATCATTATCCCCTACTAAACATTGATTATCCACCTTGGAACCAAACTTAACAGGCACCTCAACATCCTTCACACCCTCACTAAAAACCATTTGCTTGGCAATATTCTTATCATAAGCCATTTTATGTAAAACCTTAGTTAAAACATCATCAACAGGAATATTACTAGCGTTTAGACGCTTACCATTACCAGAGACCATCGGAGAAGATTCACTTCGACTCCTACCCAAACCATTCACCTTAGAGTTCCTCAACCTTTTGAGAATAGCCCCAGCACCAGCCGAAGCAGATCCAGGAGACTGAACTTTAACCATAACACTTTTAAGAAGATTTTTAGTACCCTTAGGTCTACCTTTAGACTTAGGGTTTTTCATTTCGCCAGTTGGAAAAATAGGCCTATGATGTAAATCAGCTGATGTTATACCAGTGAGAGTACGAAAGTTATCACTAATAACATCAGGGGGTTCAGTGGATTCAATTGGCATAACAAAAAGATGAAAAAGGAGTATTAAACAAAGGAATTGCTGAAAAGAATCACAACAATAAACCCTAAAATGACCAGGGTTAGCTTGTTGTTTGGGGGAGACGAACTCGCCAAAATCGTCAAAGAATTTTAATATTAGCACAAATAAAATCATGGAGATATTTAAATGTGTGATTTGAATATATGGTCGTATTTACTTATTTGAGATTTTGACCATTTTGGTGCGCACGCAATATTTTTTGCGCACCAAATTTTTAAGAAAGAAGATTACTCATCTTAGACAACCATAATTAATTTATAAATCATAAAATCAAAGATAATTGGACACGTCATATTTGATGTGCAAATTGGGTATTTTGCACATCAAACACTAAATGTCAGTGTTTGAGAGATTTTAGAGCACTATAAATAATAAGGAATATAGTCAAAGACATTAATGAGCGCTTGTAGTTTAGTGCGTAAGCACCAATATTTGCACACCGGAATTAATTTTTTGTGTGAAATGTGAAACGTGTATTATTCTTGTACGTTAAAAATTTAATGGTGCGCACGCACCATAATTTGCGCGCCACATGGGCCAAATTGGTGAAAGATAATATTTTGTTTAACAATTGGTAAAGTAGTAGTGTATTTAGTTTAGTTTTGGAGTCAGATATTAAAACAGATACCACGGCTGGAGAAATCAAAAGACCCCCGGTGTAGGGGTGAGCAAAACCGACAGACGACCGACACCCAACACAAACCGAAACCGACTGATCTTGACCAACACTAACCGCCCAACACTTGGGTAGGGATATGGTTTGGATTTTCCACCTTGTCGGGACTCGGAACGGGTCGGGACTCGGGTCAGGAAAAAGAAAACCGAACAAACCACAAAGAAAACCGAAAAAAATATCAAAACCGACCATCCCGATCCCGACCGACACTAACCGACCAACACTCGGGTCAGGATTCGGTTTGGTTTTTGCATGAAGTCGGTTTCGGGTCGAGACGAGTCGGTTCCGGCCCGATGCTCACCCCTACCCCGGTGTATAGCACTAAACAAAAGATTATGTCTTTAAAGAACTGTTGAGAGATAGAGGATAATAGAGTAAATGAGGCGTGCAAATTTACTAGCCATGTTAATAAACCCTAAATAGCAAAATGTAATGTGAACGATGGGTTTTTCGTAGTTTTATCCATAATAACATGATATATATACTATGGAGGGATAACATTACTTCCATTCAATGCGCTAACAAATTTCATAAATACAATATTAAGCATTACAACTAATAAAGCTTAAAATACAATTCAATTAAACAAAACAAACAAAGCATCTAAGGTAGGGCTGAGCATCGGTCTAAAACTGAATCGACCCGACCCGAACTGATAAAACTGAAAACCAAAAATCGTGAAAAATCTAAACCGAATATGGTTGGTTCGGTTTTGTGTTGGGTCCGTCG
Source organism: Artemisia argyi (assembly GCA_030686995.1). Taxonomy (NCBI): domain Eukaryota; kingdom Viridiplantae; phylum Streptophyta; class Magnoliopsida; order Asterales; family Asteraceae; genus Artemisia; species Artemisia argyi. Next base: position 43,883 of record JARVZY010011777.1, read on the forward strand.
GTTCAGTTCAGTTTGTATTGTTTGAAACGGGCAATTTTGGGCACCACACAAATCGTCTTAATCCCTAAACTAGTAGGAATCAGCATGACTCGTTGACTAGCAATAGCATGTCTTACAATAATCCAATCAAATAATTTTATAATTACCCAAATGAACAATTTTTGGTACAAATTACGTTTACCACATGACCGTCTTAACCCCTATACTAATTGGGCTCGGCATGAATCATTGACTCGCAATAACTTGTCTTACGATAATTCAATCAACTAATTATATTAATACCTTGAAATCAAATAAAAGATATGCACTAAAATCGTATGAATCAATGTTCGACAAACAAAGTAAAATCCATAACCATGATCAAACCAAATATCTTTTACCGAGAGAGATTACAAAAAGTTTAGCCTTCCATGGATATTGTTGAAGTCATCTTTGTCATTGATGGCATCTTCAAGATCTTGGGAGGATTAATGGTTGGTGAAGAGATGATTTAAGTATTAATGGCGGCTATGGTTTTGGTGAAGTGGGTGATTAATCAAGCCTTTAGTCGTCCCCTAGCGACCGGTGGAAGAGGGATGATGGGATCCTTCTTGAAAGAAATGGGCTATCTATTTATAAGGATAAAAGTAGGGTTACAAAATTAATTGCCTGGGAAACAATATGGGCCGTAGGTTTTGGGCGTGTTTTTTGTTCTCCAGGTTTTCTTCCCTTGAAAAATATAGTAGCTCTACTAAATAATTTAGTACCACTACTATTGTTGATTTTAGTCTTCAATCACTTCCCTGGAGAAATATAGTACTCCTACTAATTATTTAGTACAAGTACTATTTTTAATTTTTCTTCTACATGCTCATTTAAGCAATCTTCTAGAAAAATATCTACCACTACTGAATGACTTAGTATTGGTACTATTCTTGGGTAGCTCTAGGTTGCATTCCTTGTAACTCCATGGAGAGATATAGCACCTCTACTAAGTAACTTAGTATCGGTACTATTTTTGTGCATCTTCTAATCCTTCTAGTTTTCACAACTATAAGCCATATATCATTCGTTTTTCAATCTTCTCTTGTAAAATCACCATCTTAACTCTTTTTATGCATAACCTACGTAATCACAAAACACCCTCAAAGTACATGTATAACAACGAATAACAATGCAACAATGTGTAATTAACATGCTATGAGGTGTATGTAAAATACACCAATCAAACCTCCCCAACTTAAACCTTACTTGTCCTGAGGAAGAAATCTACTATATCTTAGCATGTTAATTACATAGTTTTTAATCATACCATTGAAATTCCATCAAAAAGATTAAATTCAAACTAGTATACTAATAACCATCCTATATGACCAATATCCATAATGATTAACTATATTTTTGTCCTTCTTAAACAATTAACATAACTGCTCCCATTAGTTCCATTTACTTTATGTTTCATATAATTAACCATGTGCCAAACATACTTAGTACACTCCTATAATCAATCTAAACATAGATTCAAAACAAGAGGTGAGAATACCTTACACCTTTTATAATACCGAAGTTTTTATACCATAGGAGCAAACTTTTTGAGAGCACATAAGTCATCATACATTAGCTTACATATTTTCACTTTTTGCTCAGTTTTTGCACATGAATTTTACTTCATATTTCAAGCATTTTGGCTCATAACATACATAAGCTCCTTTTCTAGCCATCTGGAACTTTTTCTTATACAAGTCATCTTGAATGCTTTATACACTCCTTTTTAAGGTTGATATAAAGACCAATCATTCGGAAGTATGAACATCTATCCTATAGGTGCATACTAAGACACATCAGCACACAGGAACCGGTTAATTTAGTCCATTTTAATTAAATTGGAACAGATATGCTTCGTGCCTACTGGTATATCATATGATGGAGTTATCTACCACATAGTATAATTAATCAATGAACTAACTTAAACCAACCTTCCTACTTTCATTAACAACAATACAAGGATTGGGTTATTTCATATAAAATTGTCTCAGCTAAGTGCAATGCTATCTATCATAAGAATTGGTGTCTGACCCATGCTAACAACTAAAATATCACCTTGCATGAGTGACGAATCAAATAGGAAAGCCCCACATATGACTATCACCAATAATTATGATAGTTCTCCAACTTTTTTCTATGGCCACCTTGCGCGGGTGACAAGCCGGATAAGATCAATTTAAGTGTCATAACCCAACTATTACATTATTATATTTCATATTATATTATTTTACTTTCTTCCCGTTCTAAGCAAAAGTAAATAGAGAAATTCAATTGGGTATGGTTTGATAATCTACTAATTATACATATGCGTAACTACATGCAAACCATCAAAACAATTTTATAACCAAATTATACACTGAATCGGGTGCACTTTATAATCATGGTTGCATCTTCTAGTTTGCTCCAATAAGTCATCCACAAGCTAATCTTCTTAATCTGATTAAGTACTTATGGTTGGATCCTTAACTCGCGATATCGCATGATCAAAAAGTCCATATCCAAAATATGCAAAACTTAACAAATATGTGTAGAAGAGACTTCTCACGTCCAAATTAGCACATGACTCTTTAACCATGTGACCATTTTTTTTTAATTTTCAAAATTTCGCAATTTTTTAACCACAATTTCCAATTAACATATTATAGTACCCCAAATATTATAGTACCCCCTCCCCAACTTAAAGCAATGCATTGTCCCCAATGCAAACTTCAAGCTGAAATTTGGTTAAAAATTTAATGACTTAAAAAATGAAAATAAACATAATTTTTCTAAACCTCACTTTTGTAGGAATCACGGTTGCATTTAGCGCATGCAACAAGCCTTTAAACCTCTCAGTAGCCCGAGTGGACGAGTTGTGGTCTCGTGAGGGTTTATAGTGAACACACCCACAATGTTCAACAAAATTTAAAAAAAATGACAAAAGTAAAGAAAACAAACATGGGTTGCCTCCCGAGTAGCTAAGTTTAGCGTTATTATCCCGACGATACCTTGTATTAGTTTCACGGTGGTCTGATGGAGCATTTACCAAACGAGTTACCTAGACGTAGTCCGACTTTACGGGTGCATGCCATATCCCTCTTTTCAAAGACTTTATGAATATTAGTTTCCCTTATGCAGAAGAAGTATTTATGCTTCGAAACCCATACTCGTCTTTTCATTTTTCTTCGGATTGATGCATTACGAACTTGTTTTACATGGAGCTTCTTGCTTGCAACCTTAATCAACATATCATAATTTCACAATGCACGAAACTTCTTCTTTCTTTACACATAGGTTGTCCCGATTTACAAACTCCTACTCGTGCTTTCCTATGAACTTGCTCAAGAATCCTATGAATGAGTGCCTTGTTATAGTTCTTGTTACACCGCTCAACAACATAAGGATTTTCTATTAGTAACACCTTCACTTGTGTTTTCCCCTTTGTATAAGTTGAGTCACCCACACCAACTTTATTGATTAATACTTGAGGCACTTGTGAAAGTTTTTGGTCGATATAGGTGACTTCAACTTCTTCCATTCTAAGATATTGTTGTTCTTCCAATGAATTTGAACACCATCTTCGTATAGCGAAGGAGCCAAAAAGTCTTCATCTTCTTTTGATTTGGTATCCTCAGTTGATGAAAATGTTGGTTCATTTAAAGTTTGGAGATAAAGTGTGGTATTAGTCTCCACAACCTCCTCCCCAACTTGATTGATCACGACCCATGGCAATTGAGGTAGATTTAGATTGATATGGGCGACTTCAACATCTTGCTCAGTATAAGATAATAATTCTCCAAACCAAGCTAAACACTCTTTGTCCTCTCTTGAAAGAACAAAATGTCCTCGTAATCTTGTGATTTTGTATCCATGATTGGTGAAAAGGTCGGTTCTTGAGAGAACGTGGGAAGGTAAGTGGTACTAGAATCCACAACATCCTCCCCAACTTCGGTAGGAACCAATTTTTCACGATGATCTTTAACATGAAAAATGAGGTCATCAAATGAATTGTTATCGGCATTAGAATTATATTCATCTTCTTCATCTTTATGAGAACCAATTGCTGACCATTCCATGGTATTTATAGAATGAATCGTGAATTCTTCATTTTGCTCTTCATCTCCATTTTCCTCATCAGAATATAGGATGGTGACGCCTTGAGATTCATATTTTTCTTGCCTATTAAATTCATCTACCAACGGATCAACATGTGTCTCAAGAGTTGCAATAGTAGCGTATCTTTGATTTGCCTCTCTGTTGATTCTATCATTGTCATAAGCTTATCTAATTTCTGGTCAAAATCAAACTTGTGGCTTAGTATTTATAGCAAAACCTTCTGCAGGCCTGGCAGATACGGCAGAACCCTCAGATGGGTTCCGCCCGTGTACCCCCAGGGTTCCGCCGGGCTTGCAGTTGGTTTTGCAATAAATCTTGAAAACCAAACAATGTCACATCTCATTATACCTAGTCAAACACAAAACTTGCAAGCAAACATATAGTTAGTCAAACACACTTTCTTTCCATAAATGTATATTGACAAAACTTGCCATAGATGTGATGTGACATTTCTATTTTAAGAAATAAAAAGTGTTGTGTTTTATGAAATGTAAAATGTAGCAAATGTCTAATTTATGCAAGTCTTTAAAACTAAGATTATGTTTTACTTAGAAACTAAAGTTTACATTTTGTCGTTAACAAAACTTAGCAAAGATCGTAAAATATAAATAACGTTTTTAGGCGATATTTGTATTAACAATCTCCCCCTTTTTGTTGATGACAAAACATAAACGTTGTTTTTAAGTAAATCATAAAATCTTAGTGTTTAAGACTTAAAAAAAATTATATTAAACTTGTTTTACTTAAGTGATGAAAATCATATTAAGTTTTAAAGATTTAATATATTTCTCCCCCTTTTTGTCGAAACAAAAAGTAGAGTAGCAAAGCGGAATCATGCACGTGCTCCCCCTTCGTTGTTACTCCCCCTAAAAGGAGTGCCAAGATGGGAAACATGGATTTTGATCCTACAAAAAAAATTGGTTAGTTGGTGATATATATAGTCAAGCTTGTAGTTACCACACACATTGCAACCACAATAACAACTCAAAAATGATCAACCAACAATGCAAGTAAGTAAGTAGAAAGAAGTATCATTCCAAGTAAAATTTGACTTTTAAAAGTCAAAGACAAGAAATGGGAAAGATTCTTCTACTTCTAAAAGAAAACTAAAAATAACCAAGAAAATAAAAGAAAATCAAATCCTACTTTCCTAAATGGGGCAAAAGGCCTCCAAAGGTTGTCTAGGATTTGTTTGGGTGGGAAAGAGCATCCAAATGTTCTATGACGTATTGGAATGCAAAACGGGTTTCATCTTGGAATTGGTGAAGCAACAATTTGATGCTTGCACCCATTTGCTCACAATTTGAGCAAACATGGGGATGAGTGGGTGGAAATGGGTTGGTTTTGGTTTCTTGGTTTGAGGGTTGGTTGGTTTTTGGTTCTTGGTTGGAGGATGGGTTTGGTATAGAGTCAAGCAAGGTGGTTTGAAATTCCATTGCTTGATGAAGATGATTTTCAACCATGCTTTGGATTTCCTCATAGGAAGGAAAGAAAGACTCAAAGGTTTAGGCTTGAGAATGTGGTGGAGTAGGGTGATCATGGTTTTCAAAATTTGGTTCTCCATAAAGAGGACCATGGATGTCATGGTAGATAGGGTGAAACAACAATGGTTTGGGTTTATGGTACACTTGTTGTGGTGGTTGGGTGTGGTTAAAATGCTCAGTTTGGTTTAGAATTGACCTTGGTGTTTCATTTGCAAAAGGTGGTGGTTGTGTTGGTCTTGGTGGAAGATCATTGAGATCTTGGACAAACGGGTGTGGTGATGTTGGAGGAGACCCAAATAACTCCATAGGTTCAAGTTTTGGTAATGGTGATGGTGATGGAGTTTTGGATGGTTGGGTTGGAGCACTTGGTGGAGTTGGGTCAATGGGTGATTTAGTTGGTGGTGGAGTGAGCTCATTGGGTTCATTGGGTGATGGAGATAGAGATTCAAGGTTCAAAAAATGTTCATTTTTTATAGGTGAGGTGAATTCATCCGAAGATGAGGAGCTTAGGTTGATGGATTGGTTAGTCCAAAACGGTTTGACACTTATCCGAGCGGTTTTCCGGCTGGGTCGTGATGCTTGAGAGGTGATTGTTGACTTAGTCATGGTTAAAATGGTTTAAAAGATGAGAAATTGTGATGAAGAAGGTGTGATTTGATAGTGTTTAGGATGGTTTAATTTATAGTGATGAAGGAGTGTGGGAAGGAGTGTTTGGATTTGATGTTAGGCCATACAAAAATGGAGGTTCCTAATGATTTAGAAAACTAATTGTGGGTTGTCATATCATGGAAGTCAATCCAATGAAAATGGTGAAGTGAGAAGACAAGATTTGCACTAAATGCTTAGTGGTTTTGGTAAATTTGTTGAAGGATATATCTCATGGATTTCAAGGAACCTTTGGAAGGGTTCCTTCCTTTATGTGTGAAGGTTCCTTGGGGTGGTTATGGCTATTTTTGAAATTTGGCGGGAAATGGTTTTGTTTGAGTTATAAGGAATGAGAAGTACCCTATTGTGCGAAACAAATTGCAGGAAATTGGTTTCTATCTAAAAGGATTGTATTTTGTTGATTTGATGTTGAAAACTAAAAAAAAAAAAATCTACTGGAAATCTGACGGAAAATTCAGGATACACAGGCGGAACCCGTGTGAGGGTTCCGTCCGGTCCGTTGGGCCATTTCTGGGTTGCCCAGAAAATACACTGGCGGAACCCATTTTAGGGTGCCGCCAGATCCGCCAAACTTGAAAAAGTACACAGTCCGCGATTTTGACCCGCGAGATGATTTTCAAATTTTTCGAAAACTCCTAAAATCAAAAAGATAATGCATATCTGGTTAGGTAATGCAAAAATTGGACATGTAAACACACATACCATAGGACTTTGACCTTGAGGTCGAGAATTTCATTATACTTGGTGAAAATTTCATAATCATGAAAATTTGACAACTTGCCAAAAGTTGTCTACCTGCATCATTGTTAGTTAATACATGTTCCAAATAGTATCACACATTGTACTAACACACAAATACATCGCAAACATTGTTTAAATGACCAAATTGTTCAAATAGCATCTTGTGCCAAACACTCCTACACACCCGCACTTATTGACGGTCAATCTTGTTCTTGAGCTTTCCAAGGAATCTTCCAAGATTCTTAAACATCCCCTTTGTTTGCTTGAACTCCGCCGACTCATTTGGAATATCCGAAAGTTGGGATAGGTATTCGAGAGGTGGGAGCCTAGAGTTGGGAAAAAGAGTCATATTCACTCATTGAGGAAGATGATGAGGAGGTAGGAGGATGAGGACGTTTTCCTTGGGCTTTGTAAACTCTCTTATCACTAAGTGGAACAAAGGTGTGTGGAATGAGAGAGTAGTCAAGACTAAGACCGTTTGGAGTTGGTGGAATGGGAGAGATGAACCTAAAGAGACGGGTCAAGAGCATTCCATACGGCATAGCCGTTGTGCCATGCACGGGAATGTCGGCCATTCTCTTGGCCATATAGTAGGCAAGGTTGAAGGGTTGCCTAACGGACAAGGAGTAGAGCATGTAGCAAAGGCAAAGGTTTATATGATCTCGGTTTCCTATGGTGCTAATGACATTTGCTCTAAGGACTTCCTCCCATTTCTTGAATTGGGGCTTGAGTTCATTCATTTCCATTCCATATGGGTCCTTATCGACCTCATTTCCCGAACGGGTTCTCCTAGTGTTGGTTGTCGTAACAAAGAGGTGGTCACGAAGTACATCTTTTGACATAAGAGGGGTGTCATAAGGATGGATGCGGTCATGGAGGGTGTCAAGAGTTGAGAGGGAGTGCAAGTCAGAGTAGATGCAAGTACCACGGTTTGGGACACCTAGGATTTGAGCAAACTCCTCAAGAGTGAAGGAGTATTGATGACCACTAGCCCTAAAGTTGATAGACATGCGACCATACTCATCCGTGGAGAGATTGACGGATGCATAGAATTCTAGAATGAACCTAGGACAAATAGGCTCGTTGATTTCTAAAAGACACTCAAAGTTGATTGTGGCAAATTCGGTGTAGAGGTTTGTGCCTTCTAGGAAGGACGGGTCAATGGTTCTACCCTCATGGACATAATGTTTTTCTAAGGCTTTGAAAACATTGACTTGATTTGGGGTAAGGCCTTTGGTTTTGTGGTGTTTGGGTAGGTACTTAATGCTGTCCTTGTGGTCGTAGTGGGTTAGAGGAGGCATGATGATTCCTAGAAAAACAAAATTTCACATTTTAGTTTAAGTAAACGACTATTGTGATGTGGTTGTTCTAGTGTGTGCCTATATGAAAACAATGTGGAGATGCGGTTATCTTGACTCATTTTGATGCTTCAAAAACGTTTTATAATGCAAGTTTTGTTATAAAACAAAAGATAACCCAAATGCTCCTAGTTCAATGTAGCTTCGTTTGAATGTACCCGAAAATACATATTGGTTATGTATTCCCTTTAGCATTCAAGAGACATTATGCAAGTGATGTTTTAAACATAACATTTTGATTTTGTATTCTCAATGTGAGACGAAAAAATATTTGTCCTATTTGTGAGAAGTTTTTGGAAAAATTTGTCATGGGGTGTTTTAGCAAACATGTTTACACTTAGTAAGAATGCAATTCCTAACTATGGGGAACATGATTAGTTTTGTTAAACACCTAATTTCATGCATGAGTTTCTCAATTTTATGCATAACCCCAAGTTTTTGTTTTTGTGCAAAAAATAGAATTCCTAGACTCAGATCGGGATTGTAATCAAGTTTGGAATACTTACAATGATGGTTGATTTGCAATGTGAGTGAAAGGAAGACCAAGAAATCGTAGGTTTGGATTGATTGTAAAGTGAATAGTAACAGTTTGGAAGTGGTGGTATGAAATAATGGGTGTTTGGTTTAATATAAAAAAAAATTGGTTCTGCAGGTCGGCGGATACGGCGGACCCCTGAGTTGGGTTCCGTCCGTTGTGTCTGAGGGTTCCGCCGACCCTGCTGAGAAAAAGAGTTATGGATTTGTTTTGATTTTTCTGATTTTTGTCTAATGTCCAAAACTATAACGTAGGTTCCATGAGTCATAAGCCTAGCCTAAGAAGGTTAAAAGGTTCACGTTTAAGGGGTTTTGTGAGAATGTCGGCTATGTTGTCTTCGGAAGAAACTTTCTCAATTGAGATATTTCCTTTTTGAACGTTGTCACGAAGGAAATGATGACGGATTTCAATATGTTCGGTACGAGCATGTTGAACCGGGTTTTTGCTAAGATCAATGGCGCCTTTGTTGTCACAAAGAATTGTGATGTCGTTAAGTTGAATTCCGTAGTCGACAAGAGCTTGCTTCATCCAAAGAGCTTGTTGACATGCCTTTCCAGCCGAAACATACTCGATTTCCGTTGTTAAGATAGCAAGAGCCGTTTGCTTCTTAGAGAACCATGAGGTGAGACAAAGGTGATGTCTTAGAGGGAGGTGGACTCTCATCAAATGTTACGTTCAACGATTCCTCGACTCTTAAGGTTTCTTTGTTCAAAATAATGTAAGCTTTACTATTTTGTGAATATCCAAGAAATACACCTTCATAAGACTTTGAGTCAAATTTGGTGAGATAATCCTTGGTGTTAAGAATGAAACATTTACTCCCAAACACTCTAAAGTATCCTAATGTGGGCTTTTTACCTTTATATAGTTCATAAGGAGTTTTATTAAAAAATGGTCTAATTAAGACTCGATTTAAAATGTACGTTGATGTGTCAACGGCATTACACCAAAACTTTTGTGGAATGTTTTGTTCATTAAGCATTGTTCTACTCATCTCTTGCAATGTCCGGTTTTTACGTTCTACTACACCATTAGATTGAGGGGTACGTGGAGCCGAAAAGTTATGAGTAATACCATTAATATCACAAAAGTTTCCAAATTGAAATTCATTATCAAATTCACGACCGTGATCCGTTCTAATAGACACAATATTAGACCCTACTTGATTTTGAATTTTCTTACTTAGAATCTCAAATTTATCAAAAGCTTCATTTTTACTTTTCAAAAATTTTGTCCAAGTATATCTTGAGTAATCATCGACTATGACCAAAGTGTAGAAGTTACCTCCATAACTTTGTATAGCGGATGGACCAAATAAATCCATATGCAAAAGTTCTAGACACCTAGATGTAGAAACCAAGTTTTTAGCCTTATGGCTACTATGGACTTGTTTACCGACTTTGTAAGCATCACAAAAGTGTTGGTCATATTTCAACTTAGGTAGGTTTCGAACTAAGTCTTTGGAGGAGAGGTTTTGAATTAGTCTCATGTTAGCATGTCCTAAACGTCTATGCCATAAAGTTGAAGATTCATCTAATGAGGTAAGACAAAGTTTGTCTCTAGATGTTGGATCCATCTTCATGACATATACGTTGTTCTTAAGGACACCTTTGGCTATGGTTATACCATCTTTAAGTATTTTACTTCCGTTTTCACTAAAAAGGACATTATACTTATTACGACAAAGTTGACTAATACTAAGAAGATTAAAACCTAAGTTATCAACATGAGCTACATCATCTATAGAAAGGGAGTCATGAGAGATTGTACCTTTTCCGATGATTTTGCTCTTAGCTTTACTACCAAACGTAACATTACCTCCATCACATTTGTGAAAAGTAGTGAAGAGGCTTTTGTTACCCGTCATGTGCCTTGAACAACCGCTATCTTTAATCCATTCATCCGGTTCCAAGCAAACTTTGAGGCACACCTATTTTGCGAAAAACACTCAAACATTTGGTCCCCAATTTCTCATGGGTCCATTTTGGTTAAGCATACCATTAACTTGTTCCAAGTATGAAAGTAGAACATAAGGGTTCCAAGACATGTAGTTTGGAGCTTGGTAATGTCCAGGAGTGTTTTGGTTCCATACATGTTGGTAGTTTGGTCGTGTGTTGAAGTTGCTCTTTGGAAAGGGGCGTTTGGGAATTAGAGTCTTAGGTCTTGGTTGAGTAGTCTTAGCTCTAAATTAATTTTTACTAAGTCCTACTCCAGTTTTAAAGGCAGGTTTTGTTCCATTTTTATATGTAACTTTAAAAAATTTTGAACGATCCGATGTGGATGGTGTTACTGCTGCAGCAGACCTGGCGGAACCTTCGAGTCCAACGGGCGGAACCCTGGATTCGGTTCCGTCTGTTCCGCGGGCTGCTGTAGCAGTTTTGTTAGTTTCTTGTGCATTCTTTTCTTGTTTCGTTTGACCCTTTGAAGTTTCTATTTTCATGAATCCTAGTCCTGTTTTATCAAAGGGTGACTTTTGAATTTTCATAATTTCATCCGCACAAGAAATGCTCTTATCGAACTTCTTAAACTTTGTGGTTTGTTTTATTAGATCATTTTGAGTAATTTTAAGTTTCTCAACTTCTAGTTTAAGTTCTTCACATGATTTGCAAGATGTGTCAATGCCTTTACTCTTTTTCTAATCTCTTAGCTTTTTCTTTTAATTCATAAACTTCATTTTCTAAAAACTCCTTTTTAGTTTTCAAAAACTTATTTTTGTTTATGATTTTTAAGCTCAATTCACAAAGTTTGTTTTATTCCTTTTGTAAGGTGTCATCATCAATAGAGGAGTAAGATGAGTCGGAGAGTACCTCATTTGAGTCGTGAGCCATGAGAGCAATATCATCATTCTTTGGCTCATCTTCATCTCCTTCATAGTCACTCCAAGCACCACCCACAAAAGCTTGTTGAGGTTTGCTCTTTGGTGGTTTTGGACATTCTCCTACAAGATGACTTGTGTCTCCACACCTATAGCATTTTCTTTCAACCTTTCCTTTCCTATCATCACGATCTTTTCGGAAAGTTTTCTTGTCATCTCTAGGTTGCCTTACAAACTTCCCTCTTCTACGAAAGAACTTCTTGAAGTCTCTAACGGCCATAGCATATTCCTCATCATCACTATCCGAAGTAGATTCTTCATCATCACTTGATTGGACTCTAGCTTTCAAGGCAATGGACTTAACTTTTTCTTTCTTGCCTCTAACTAGTTCCGAATCTTTTTCCATTACCATTTCATGAACTTTGAGGTTTCCAATTAGCTCGTCAAGTGACATGCTTGAAAGATCTTTGGATTTTTCAATTGCCGTCACTTTTGCTCTCCACTTCGGATGGAGTGCTCTAAGGAATTTCCTGACAAAATTCTTACTACAAAAAGATTCATCAAGTGCTTTAAGTGAAGTAATAATAGTGTTAAACCTAGCAAATGCATTATCAATAATCTCATCTTCGGAAATAACAAATTGTTCATATTGTTGAACAAGAAGATCAATTTTGTTATCTTTAACTTGTGAGTTTCCTTGATGAGTGACTATTAAAGATTGCCAAATATCTTTGGCGGTTTTACACATAAAGACTCTTTCATATTCTTTCTTAGGCAAAGCATTGTAAAGCATCATTTTAGCTACATTATTTTTAACAATCAATTTCTTTTGATCATCATCTTTAATATTCGTAACTGTATTATCACCATCAATGATTATATACCATAAATCTTTATCTTTAGATTTCACGTAAGTTTCAAAACGGTTTTTCCAATATATAAAACCATTTGCTTCAAAAAGTGGTGGTCTTTGCATAGATTGCCCTTCTTTGTAATTTTCAAAATCCATGGATCGGTTCAAGTTTTAAAACACAATATATTTTAAAAGCTTGAGTAACGTAGCTCTTGATGCCAATTGTGGAAAACTAGAAGGGGGGTTGAATAGTTTACCGTTTAAAATCTTTTTAACTTGTTTAGTTAGCTTTGAAACTTTCCGTTTGATCAAAGATATATACACAACACAATATATAACATGCAAGTAAATGAAAGAAACGATCAAACCACAACACGAGTATTTATCGTGGTTCGGCTACAAGGACTCTTTTTCCTTGCCCTACGTCCACGCCCCAAGTATCCAACTCGAGAGTTTCTTTCACTAGTCAACAAGCTCCTTTCACTGGCGGAGAAAACCTTACACGTCACTTATACACGTTTACCGACACTAAGCTAGATGTCGAGTTCTTTTACAAGGGTACAACCACTCCCGTTAGTTCTTTACAAGGGTACAACAACTCCCGTCACACTTCGTATTTTGAGGACTAAAATACTAATCGATCACTACTGAAAATACACAATCAAATGAAGTGTAAACTACACAAGTCTACACAATGCTAAGCTAACAAGTCTTGCAACGTTGTGTTGAATACTTGTAACCTTTTATGAACTCGTGAATCTCTTTGCTACAAAAAGAAACTTCACATATGAGATGTTAAAGGGTTAGATGAAAGAAAGAATGAATGTGTGAAAATATGATGTAGAGTGATGAGGCGAAAAATGAACCACTTTTAGGGGGTCATTTAAGCCCGGAATTGAATTTATTTGATCAAATATTGCCCTAAATCGTTCCTTTTGTGATTTTAGGTACTTTGGGAGTGAAATCTGGAAAAGGAAGCAATTCGGACGTTTTTGGAGCATAAAAGTGAAGAAAACGCCAAAGACTTAAATATCATGAGTAAATATCATGACGACCCAGTACAGAAATGAAGGCGTCACAAAGAAGAGCGTCAAGAGTTAAATGTGTGACGACCTGGAAAAGTGTATAACATGACGGCGTCAGATTTAGATCAAGGCAGTCCGAGGATTCTTTTGGCGGGGAGATGACGGCGTCACAAGATTGTTCTTGACGCCGTCAGCCTCTATTTTCTATAATAGTTTTCTAATTTTCATTCATTAGGAAGAACAAGTTTGGAGAAACTCTAAGGCCGAACCATATACGTATTTTACAGCTTTTTCAAGGGTTTTCAGCCCTTGAACCCTTACATGTGTTATTGAGATAAGTATTCTTTTAATTCAATCAATATGTCTATGTGTTGGTTGTCTATATCTTGTGCTTGTCTTGATTCCACCATGCTAGGCTAGATTTATCTTGTGTTTGCTTAGATCTAATGAAACCTAGATGTTGATTATTTGTTGATTACTTGTTTATGGTTGTATTGGATGAATGATTTCAATGTTAGGCTTAAGAAAACTGGCAGATCTCCAAATGGTAACATGCTTGAATGTCTTAGGAAACATGAACCGATGTGTACTAGGTTTTATTGCTTGTATTTAATGCATGAGTAAATTATAATGATCCCATGTTAGGAGCTTCTTAGCCGGCTCGACATAGGAGTGAAGTAGGCACTCATAGGATTGGGGAGTTAAGTACGCCACCCCATGAATGGTATTAAGGAATACAATCCGTCATCCACGCAACTATAACAAGTAATTAACGTGTAAAAGATATCTAGGGAGTAGTGAAATCTAAGTAAACACATTTCTCCACTTATTGCTCACAACCTTAGTTTAATTTAGTTTTATTTTCATTTTTAGTATTTTATTTTGATTGCATCTTTAGTATTGGGTTAGTTGACTAGCAACAAATTCCGCTCAAATCCTTCAAACCCGAGATTTTTACTTGCTTTCTAAAAAATATAAAAAATACAAAAAGAATCATCTCTCATCTTTAGAACTAGTATTTAGGTTTTCTAATCCTAGCGACACTATTCCTAGCTGAACGATCAATCCCCCGGTACTTGTCATTATACTATACTACATCGATCAGGTACACTGCCTGGTGGGGGTTGTAAGCTTCTTAAGATCCCTTGAGAGGTAAAGTCTGGTGCAATCCCTACGCATCAAGTTTTTGGCGCCGCAGCCCGTGGAATAGTTATTGTCTAGGTTAGAATCTCTTTTTATTAGGTCTACTTGCTAGATTCCTTTCTAGTAAGATTTTATTTTTATTTTTAGGTTTCTTTAGTCTATCTTATTTCTTTGTGTTTTTGTTCGAAACTCTTCACCACCCGCCATCATGGCAACCGACGAATTCTCTTATCTTAGGATCACTAGGAGTCATAGTTCCATTAGAAACCTTGTCTTGCCCTATGCAGAACCCGAAAGAGAAATGCATAGATTAAGACAATCTCACTCAACTCCTGAACCATCTAGCGTTGCAATCGATTTTGATGCACCCCTTTCTGAAGAAAATTCAGAAAATCACGTTACAACCCCTAGCTCCCAACCCAACAACGAGATGAGTACCCCCGCAACTCCTACTCCTAAGCGCCTTAAGGACTACTCCTCCCCAACCCCTCGTGGCTTCTCAAATGCCATTGTCTACCCAAACGAACACACCAATGAGGTCTTGCATTCGACCGATGTTTGGCTTGTCCAAAGTGTGTGTAAGTTTTGTAGATTAGATGAGGAAGATCCAATTCAACACATTAAAGACTTCTTGAAAATAGTAGACACCCTCTATATGGATGGGGCTACTAGAGACACGTCCCGATTACGATTCTTTCCGTTCATCCTATATGAAAAAGCCCAAGAGTGGTATGATAAACTCCCTTCTGAATCTATTTTCACATGGGAACAACTCATATCCAAGTTCTATGAGAAGTTCTTCCCACGTGGAAAAACCTCAGCATTTAGAGATAGGATCCTCCGTTTCCGAAAAGGGAAGGACGAACCCTTCCATAAATCGTGGATTAGATTTAAGGATTTAATAAGACAAGTTCCCCATCATGGCATCGAACTTTGGCTTTTGGTCCATGATTGACTCCGAACCACCTAACTTAAATTGACCAAGGAATGGTCAACAAAGTCAGACAGCCTAGATCAATGCTCCGCGGAAGTATAAGGTTTCCCCGGGTCGTTATGTCCCGACGAGGTGTGATGGTTATGAAACGGTTTCGTGATCGGGTGAATTTGGACGGGAAAAGGTTTGTGAGATTGATTACACTACTGAATTCACAAAGAAATAGCTTAAATAAGCTATATAAACAAGACTGGAAAGTTTGAAAACCCAGAAACGTTTAAAACTTAAAAACGCGTACGTTACGTTTAAATAAAACGTAAACGTACAAAATAAAACGCGAGTTTTAGTAAAATAAAATACTTACAAAAGTGAAAATCACATTTTTACAATCCTAATAATAAAAGAAACTTTTTAGAAAATTAAAATTACTTTTTATACTATTTAATTATTTAATATTAATTAAAAACTATTTAATACTTATTATTAATACTTAAATAACTAAAATACACTACAATATAATTTAAATACTAAAAAGGTGAAAATAAAATTCCTAAAATTATAAAATAACTAAAAATAAGTTTTAAAAATAAAAATAAAAATAAGTATTTTTGTCTTTTTGTGGATTTTCTTTTAATTAATTACTATTTAATTACTAATTATCTAATTAACTATTTTAAATTAAGAAAATTACTAAATGAACAGTAAAAATTCTAGTAAAATTTCTAAAATTATTTTATAACATACAAAAGCTATAAAAAATATAAAAACTAAGTTATGCTTAATAAAAACTAATTATGCTATTTTAAACTAATTATTAATTAATAATTAATAAAACTAAAATTACTTCTAATTAATACTAAATGAGAAAATAAAAATCTGAGAAAATTAATATAAATACTTTAATATAAGATATAATTAATAAAAATATAAAAATGACAAGTACTTAATAAAAATTTAAAAATGAAAATTAAAATTAAATTACATTAAATAGAAACTATCACTTAATTTTAAATTTGTTTTTCTTGATTTTTCTTTTACAAACCTATTAAATACTTAAAAACAAACACTTTTTGTAAAAACAAACTTTTTGTAAACTTAAAATAAGCTGAAATGAAAGCTAAAAGCCCAACAGTTGACTTTGTTTGACTTAAATGGAAAATAAGCTTAAACCAGCATGTGTGGGACCCACTCTGGGTAAAATCTGGTTCAAACTACTTACTTGGACATGTATAAGCTGGAATAAGCAAGATGTGAACACAGAATAAGCTAATGGGTCAAAATAAGCACTTGGGACTTTGTGTTGAAACTGAAAATGGGGACATATTATGTGGGCTAATTCAGGTGGGGTCCAAGGGTTTCAAGGTCAAACCCAAGATCAAAACATGGACCCTGGTAGGAGGGGGGTTGGGAGGAACAATATTGATGGCCTGGGGCCCACTGGTTTGGCTGGAAAACCACCACCAAGTGGTGGTGGTGGTGGTGTAACTGCTGAGACAGAGCAGTACACAGCCCTGCAGCTCACTTTGGAGAGCTGTGGGGCCCACCACAAAATTCACAAAAA
The DNA here is from genome assembly GCA_030686995.1 of Artemisia argyi. Lineage (NCBI taxonomy): Eukaryota > Viridiplantae > Streptophyta > Magnoliopsida > Asterales > Asteraceae > Artemisia > Artemisia argyi. Next base: position 61,117 of record JARVZY010011777.1, read on the forward strand.
TAAGCAGACCATGGAAACATGTAGATGAGGTGGTATACAATTAAAAGAAACAAGTTCCAAAGGTTAACTCCTAACAGAAAAATCACATTAAATCTGGCAACTTTTGGAAAAAAACTAAGAAATGCAAAATTGACTTTTCTATAAAACCTAAGATTTGACTTTTGTGAACTTTTTAACTTAATTTGATGACTGAAAAACTTGTAATAAGCTATATTAAAACTATAATAAGTTGAAACAACAACTATGGAAAGAGTTTTGAATGGTTTGGAAACCAATTGTCCCAACAGTGGACTGTGATGAGTTAGGAATGATGATTTTGACTTTGGCTCGTTTAAGGTGCCATTTTGTGACTTACAAGTCTTAATTAGACCTAAAGTGAGTTATACAAAACAAAACATTCACAAAGCAACAACCAAACACCCCTGAACAGTGCAATACCAAACACCCCCTTAAAAACTGATTGTGAAGAAATAACAAAGCAACTACCACAATTTGCAATTCCAACTGATCAACTAAGTAATAATAAATCAAGTAGAAGCTAAACAAGCAGATTAAAGCAACAAATGATGACAATGATCATGTAGCATAAATTATGACAACAAAATTGAGTTTTTACCTACTAGTTATCCAATGCTTGGAGAATACTTGAAACCAGTGAACTAACTACACCCTATGGTCTCCCATGAGACTCTAAACCAGAGTATCCTTTACTGCTTCTCCTTTCTTTCTTTTTCTTTTTGATTTTTCTATTTTATTTTTAGTGATTTTACATAGTTTTGTGATTTATGAGTTAGACTGATTAAAATACCTTGAAAGCTTTTAAAAGCTTTCAAATAAGCTTGAATAAGTTCAAAGAACCAGAATACAACAACTTTTAACAACTTGAGAGTGATTTGAAATTTTTAAGTAAAACTGCAAATTGTAAATTAGAAACTGAAAACCTTACTATAAATGTTAACAACCTTTGAAATTGAACTAAGAAAGTTGATTACAACAGATTTAAACAAGAGATTACAACTGAGTTTTGAAATTAAACTAAGACTTAAAAACTAAATTACACTAAAACTAAACTACACTAACTACTAATCTTCTGTCTTCCTTTTTTCACTTTTATAGGCCCTTGGATATCTCTCTTTCTTTCCCACTCACTTCTGAACCGTAGGATGGGCTTATATTGATCATAGCCGTTTAAAGTTTTTTTGGTGGGAAAGGTGGGATTGGCAGTTGTGGTGTTGGTGGGAGCATTAAATGAGGAGGGGGGAAGGTTAGGGTGTAGGTGAGTATTAATTGAAGGTTGGTGAGGGTTTTGTGGAGAAGAGGAGGGGGGACATGGAACGTAAAAGCTGGGGAAGAGGGTGAGTGTACAGTGTTTCTGGGTATTGGTTTGACCACGTGGGTGTTGACCCTGGTTTTGACTTGTTGACTTGGGGTTATTATAAAATGGGTAGTGGGCTTTAGGTGGGATTGGGCTAGGGGTTATGGTGGGCTGGGATCAGGTAAGGATTGGGTAGTGGTTTTGGGTATTTAACAAAAAGTGTCCATTTGGTTTATATGTTAATCACAAGGACCAATTATGCAATAATCTGAAACTGAGGGACCTGCTGTGATCTTTTGCCAAAATTATTACAATGATTATTTTTACCAAACTGAATAACCCAGGGACCACTTTTGTAATTTTCCATAACTCTAGGGACCAAAACTGCCAATTTATGAAACTCAAGGACCAAACATGTAAATTTTCCAAAACTTTTACCCAAGGACCATTTTGATAACTTTAGATTTTCCAAGGGCAAAAAATGATTTTTCTTTCAAAATTATCCCACCAGGGACCTTTTCTGACAAAATTTGAAACTCCAGGGACTAATTTCGTAAATTTCCAAAACTTTCCAATTTTTCACCAAAGGACTAAATATGACCACTTATGATTTAAAAAGGACCTTTGGTGATAATTTTCCATATTTTGAATATCCAGGGACTAGTTTTGTGATTTTATGAAAGTTGAGGGACTGAAACTGCAAATTTTGCAAACTTTGTGCGTTTTTCGTCTGTTTTTGCTCATTTCGCATCTAAAACATATAAAACACAATTTTGAAATATTTTTGGTATTTTGATGCATTTCTGAGTGTTTTTGTATGTTTTGCAGTTCATATTAGACAAAAAATGATGAGTGTTTGAGCACTCATCAATCCCCCACACTAAACTATTGCTAGTCCCTAGCAATACTATTTTGAAAACTTGATGGATTTTAAACTCTTTACCAAAAGCCATCACTTCTGGAGTAGCCAGGTGTAAGAACTGTGGCACACCTGATAACCGTGTGATTTTGAGCAAACCACCAGCTGTAAACGGATTTGATTAGTCTTTACCAAAAGCCGTTTGCTTCTGGACTAACCAGCTCTTGATGGAATAGTCAACATCTTGGTGAGCTGATTACCAATTATGGATTTTCCACGGCCTTTACCACAAGCCATAATCTTGCGGGCTAGCCAACTCATTTGTTTTCGGGGAGTTGAGGAACCATACAATTTTGGGCAAATTGCAAGCCGTAAACGGATTTGATATGTCTTTACCAAGAGCCGTTTGCTCCTGGACTAGCCAATCCCTTTTGTTGGTTAGACAAGGCGGACTGATTACCACAAAAATTTTGAAGCACCAGTGAAAAATTTTTAAATTTTTTGAAATTTTGGCTAAAACGGGGGTATTATATAGTAAAATGTGATAAAATTCGCTAGAATAATGAATACCCCCCCCCCCCCCACACTTATCATGAATATTGTCCTCAATATTCAAAATCCCGGCTATTATGCCGACATTTTGAACGTGAAAGGGCAACATTACAAGCTAAGCGTGGAAAACACCATTTTGTATTTTCACTCTTGTAACCATAGCATGGGGGACTCCCCCACACTTAGGGTGAAAACCCTATAAGCATGCTACTGGTTTTTGTTTTCCGAGTCGCTAGCTTGACTCGACCCCGAATTCATTTGTCCTTGGGGAATGTGGAAGAAGTGATCTCCATCGGACTTTCATTCAAGATGTTTGGACAAACATATGAAGCACGTGAAAGTTCCACACCGATGAGATAAGTACCCGGCTCAAGATAATGATACATGAAAATGCCGGGATCAAATATAGTGTCCTCACTCCCGAAGGAGTGAAGAAGAGGGGAAGTCACCAGGTAGGTGAGAACCGGAAGAGAGATCTTGATAACAATTGTGATAAGAACTTCCTCCTCAAGAAATGTATATTCAAGTGGAGGAGGCAAGTCCTTGAGCTTGATCTCAGGAAATTTATCAGTTTCCTCAACTGATTTGATTTCTTCATTATGAAGTTGCTTGGATGGAAGAGGGGGAGATGGATCTTCGTTTAACAAACTCTCTAGAAAAAGAATGTCCCCCTCAGGATCAAGATAGTTTTCATCAACTTCAAGTGGAAGTGAACTATCTGCAGCAAGAAAAGCCTCGACCTCGTCCAGATCAGCTTTGAGATCAAAGAGATCATCATTACTTCCTGACGGAAGTGAATCAATGTGAGCACGCTCATCAGTGAACTCCTCAAGAAGGA